>CANXYC011438540.1:0-10663 GCA_948193065.1 Aleurites moluccanus
ATCTATTCTGTCATTTACTGTAAATGCTTCTATCAATTGATTATTCTGAGTAATTGATATCATTGGTTCCTTTGTAAATCTCATTTTCATTGGCGATGCTTATAGATTCACTGAGTATCTTATATACTCACCCTCTCATTGTTTCCTTATTTCAGGAGAGGAGTAGATTGCAGAATCCTGTCGTTCATCATCCAGGGATTTCTATCAGCACTACTGATGTATATATATATTTTGTATTCTGTATTTTGAATGTTCATATCTAGCTGTTCCATGGGGTATGTATGGGTTAGCTAGGACATGAACAAATATATATATGTTTATGAGGATATATGAGATAGTATTTCAGAATGAACAGTGTTTTATGATTGATGGATATATATATATATATATGCATAGATATGCCATGTGTAACAGATGATGAATAAGTTTTATTCCGCTGTGATAAATATATATGTATATTGTGAATGTGATTGATATTGGGTTCTACGGGTGCCGGTCGCCATTGGCATCTCCCGTGCCCTAGGACCGTCGCGATCCGACTGTGGGAACAGGTCGTGACAAGAACTCTTCTATAATCTGTAAACATCACCTGCTATAACATATCTATATCCATATAATCAGTCTATTTGTCATCATTTGTGATCATATATGATCTCAACACATCTCATATATATAAAATATCAGTAACTAATAATATTACAGACTATACTAAGTATAGTCATCCCAATAATTTACATATCCATGGAGCATCTAAAATATATACAAGAAATATATACAAGTTCAATATTTACATTATTATAACAAAGTTAGATCCACTGATGAAGAAATCTTAGACCAACTCTATTTTTGACCTAAAAAGATAAATCACTAAAAAGGTGAGTATTTTCATACTCAGTAAGTCAATATATATATTATTATACATTAAGCTAAGTAGGAAACAACAAATGAACAATATTAACAATTAATTCATGGATAGCACATTAAAGGACCAAATCAAGGGAAATGGATTGTGAAAACTAAAGAACAAATCTTTTAATGGTACTGAATACTAGCCACATGATAATATTTTTAAATTAAGTAAATGCTAAGGAAAAGTTTTCTGGTTCTAAAAGGTAGAAAAGAAACCATCACAAATGTTTCTGAATCTTGGAAGGATGAAGACCTTGATCATATACACACTATATATTCCAAAGGCAGCTTGTTCAATTCAGGAAATGCCTAGGAAAGGACAATAGTTATTTGGAAAGTTGAATTGAAAGGGGTCCAAACGACTTTAATATGTGAGACACGACTAGATAGAGATGGAAGACAGACTACGTCCATTTAAAAATACAATTGAAATGCAAGTAAGTTTTACCCATATTAGAGTATCGTTATTTTTTTTATAAAAAAGTTTAAAAATTATAATAATTAAATATTATTTTATTTCATTGATTTTATAATGTATGAAATGAGAATATATCCATAACATAAATTATAATTTTTTTGAAATGATTGCGACTGCATCCATCCATTAATGTAATGTATATAAATTTTTTAGGTTCACATGTTATGGGGCCATTCTAGGGTTTATTTTCTTCCATTATTAGCCGAGACTTTTGAAAAAAATGGTCTATATATCATCACCTTTAGACTATTGTCTCCGTGTCTCTGTTTGGCTATACAAGGAAAAAGGTTGATTTGTGAGTCAACCGTTAATTAGGTAGGTCCTTCAATACCACAAGAGGAAAACCAAATGCCAAGTTTTAGACGGGGCGAATGGTCGGGACAAGTTGGTGGGTTGGGATGGGTCACTTTGGATTTAAATTATTTCGTTCAGATCACACTGTCTTTTTTGGCAAGTAGTATCAAATAGAATTGGATTACTATACGCGGCAAAACCATAAAATGTTATTTTTAGAAGCTAAAATTAAAAAATAAAAAATTATTTTTTCTAAACTCCCTAATAATTTTTGTTTCAAATAAAAATATTAATAATCAATTATATTGTTTCATTAAATATATTTTAATCAAATAAATTCTTATTAATCTTTTAAATTTGGATCAGTTAAATAATTTTAATATTTAAAACTATTTATAAATTTAATTTGGAGAATCAATTAGAAATTTAGAAAAATTAGCTAAAAATTAAATTAATTATAAGAGTTATATATATATATATATATATATATATATATATATATATATATATTGCCAAATGGGTTGAGGGACAAGCAGGACGCCAATAATATAATGGATTGCAAGTGGGTTAATCCACCAAGATATTTTGTGTCAATTTTGCAGGACATGAATCAAATAAAGTTCGAACCATCTATTACATTACTTCTCGGAGGTAAAACATTATTTTAAAAATAAATTTTAACACGTATAATTTTTTTAAAATAATTATAAATATAAAATAAAATAATAATAACAATAACAATAACAAAAGTGAGATAGCTATTAAAAATTAAAATCAATAAAAATAAAATGCTTTAGTTACCTTTTTTTAAAAAAAAAAAAAAAATTAAGCTCATATATAATTGTCACATATCTAACAATTTATCATCTAAATAATTAAAATTACTAGCACAATTTCTCATCCAAATTAATAAATTACTTATTTTGTCCCACAATAAAAATTTTAATACAAAATATATGATTATTGAGAAAAAAAATATTAATTTATTTTAACATTTTTAATTCATTTATTATTTAATTACTTAATTATTTTAATTTTCTTCCACCTTTTTAATTTTCTCACATTCTATATTTTTTAATTAATTTTTATTTTTTCAATATATTTTTAATAAAAATATTACTGTCAAGTTAAAATAAAATACAGTTTAAATTAAAAAATAGAATAATCAAATTGAGACATACTAAAAAAATATATATATATATATTTATTGTGGGACGGAGGGAATAATAATCAACATATATAAAATTTATCTATATTTTAATTAAATAGTAAAATTATAATACCAAGAGGAAAAAAAATAAACTATAACAAATAATTCATTTTATTTCTAAATTAAATATTTATCTCTTTTAAGCTTTATGTGTTATATGTTTTAGAAATATTTTACATATTAAATTGTTATTCAATTTATTTGAAATCTTTATATTTAATGATTAATTAAAAAAATAGGTACATGATTCGAGGGTTTTAACAACTTTATCTTGGATCAAAGTTGATAATCTTCTTTTAATTAGTTGATGAGAAAGATCATTTGATAGCTATTAATGCTTAGTTTTGTATCGACATTGAAAACATGATGCAAGAGTTAAAACAACTTAATCTTGGATCAAAATAATATTTCTCTATTTTTGTTGATGAAAATCTCGAATAACTTGAAGAAGAATTCAAAACTCTTGAAAAAGAATCTTGAATGCCTTATATTTTGAAGTTGCAGAATTTTAGAGTTATTGTCAGTGTGTGTGGGGATAGAACGAGTCCGTCTATTTATAGAGTTATGAGTTAATGGAGAGAACTCTAAGGTCTAATTTGGCGGAGAAGTAAGAAATGGGAATAAAATTTAAAAAATTAATTTGATTGGTCCACTTGGAATATTTGTATTAGCTTCTACTGCATAATTAATACTTAATGACCCATTTTGATTGAATCCTAATTTAATTATTTTAAATATAATTTAATTAAATATAAAATAAAGCAAATAATTTTATTGGTAAAAAGGTAATTTAATATGAATTTCATTAAATTTATATAAATTCAATTACATTTTCATTGATTAATTATTTAATCAATCAATATTTATGGTCAAATTTATATATTGACTCAAAAAGTTTATTAGGCCAAAAATATTTATTAAGCATTTAATTTAATGGATTAAAATATTTTTAACTCTTGATTTATTGACATTTATATTTTCTCCATTTCAAAAAAAAATTATTTTATTTTATACGTAAATTAAAAAATTTAATTATTTCAATTTATTATGTTATTTTATCACATTGTTTCTAAAATATTTTTACTTAAAATACTCTTATTATACACTTCTCAATATTTTTTTAGAATATTAAAAGATTATTTTATCAAATTTATAATTTTAAATATAAAAAAAATAAAAATATAATTATATATGTAATGATATTGATGTGAATTAATAAATGATATATTTGATAATTATTTATTAAATTAATATTTTAAAAAAATAAAATGAATTAGAATTTAAAATCGATAAAAAAGAAAAACAAGATTTTTTTTAAAATGAAAGAAATAATTTTTTTTTTAGTGGATAACCAGACAGCATAAATTTAAGGGAATATTACATAAATATACAGTTTTTTTATTTTTTTTTATCAATTTTATAATTTTTTTTATTTTTTTTATTTTTTGGTATATGTGTGGTATATATCGTATTTTTGAAAAAATATTTTTAGATACGTAGTATTTTTTGAAAAAATATTTTAAAATATATAGTATTTTTGAATTTTTTTTTAATAGTAAAAATGAAATATTTTTTATTTTTTTGATATTTTTAAAAAAATCCCTAATTTTAATAAGCCTAAGCTTTCATGGACCTTCAGCTTGTTATAAACAATTTATTATCAAATATAGTGAAATTTACAGGCCCATCTCAGATAACAAACCCAGGAATGTGAAACTTCTCTAATCCTTTAGGACTTGGTTCATCCTAGTATAACTCCAATAGGCCCAACCTATTCTATTCATAGATAGCCTTTGCAATGAAATTAAAACTCTCTCGAGTCAAAACAGGTTTGGACTTTTTGGAAAAATTACAGCATATACAATTTTTTTATATATATATATTTTAAAAATATAATTTTTGATAAATATTTAATATATATTTTAGTATATATTTAATATATATTTAAATATCTTTGATATTTATCGTAATTTTTTATTAGATATATAATATTTTTGAAAAAATAATTTTACAACAATAAAAATAAAATTTTTTCTCAATATATTTATAAAGTCCCTATATTTTATGGTCACTTTACATATCTTTGAAAAGTTACACTGGTAAGATATTTACAATCACAAAATCAAAATTACACATAAATTCACATTTCAACAAATTTTCATTACCGGTGAGTGTGGAATGTTGAACTGAAGTCATCGAGGTTTTAGGGTTCTTGCTCTGTCAACTTAATTGTGGTGCTAACTTAGTTCAAGTATCAGTATAGGTATGAAATAAATCTCTGAATTATCGTGAAATTTTTTATTAAGTCCTTCGGTTTTGTTTTTTCAATTTGGTCATAAATTTTCAAATTGACTCAATTTAAACCCACAAACTAAAAAAAAAAAAAAAAAAAAAAAAAAAAAAAAAATCTACGTTAAAATTGAGAAGCGAAAAGAATTATTATTATTTTTTAAAAATTAGGATTGAATTATTATTCAATATTGAAGAAACCATAAAAATTATTATACATCTTGAAAAAATAAAAAAAAATAAGTATTTAATTCAATAAAAGAGACTATAGATATCACATATAGAGAAAAAATAACATAATTTTTTATTTATTTTATATATAATAATAATTTAATTTAAATTTTTTAAATATAATAATAATTTTTCTCATTTCTTAAAAAAAAAAAATATGCCCACAAGATTAATAAAAATAAAAAATAAAATAAAATAAAATTATCGGATCTTGCTTATGGACCAATTGAGCCAAATTTCAAAGTTTATAGATTTAATTGAATCACAACAAAGATTGAGCTCAAGGATCTAGTTGAGCTAATTTGAAAATTTTGTGAACTCAAGTGAACCATAAAAAAAAAAAAAACAAAGGACTTTATAGAGATTTTCACAATAATTTATTTATTTATATCTTTTTCCTATTTTTTAATAGCAATTTAAAGAATTATTTTAATAAATAATTTTTTTAATGAGTATCGATAGGATACTGGCTAATAAATAAAAATTTAAAAATAATTAAATAAATAAATTTAAAAATAAAATAATTGGATAAAACATGGAGATATGGACCTATTAGTTAAATGGACTGCATATTAAAAACCACATCAAAGGCCCACAATAAAGCCATTAAACGCGGCTACGAACTAGGGTGTGGTTATTTCCGTTCCTTCAAATTTTTCTTACACTCCCATTATTTCTTTGAAAATATTTAATACATATTACAAAGTTGATTGCGATTAATTTTTTCTTAAAATGTCAATTTTAACATTTTATATTATAAATAAACTTTAACTATTTTTTTTCAAAATATAGTAAGTATATAAAAAATTTCACATCCACCATATAAGTTTATATTGGAGTTTTGTTTCAATTAATTTATAATTTTTATTTTTATTTTTATCGGTCATTTTAAAATAATAAAAGTTAATTGTAAAAATTAATTAAATTCTTTAATAATTGTTGGTATTTCATAAGTGTAGGAAATATTTTGTAAGTAATAGTGTGATTTTAATATTATTCTCACATAAAAGTATGGTTAAATAATAAAATTAAATACTTATTTATTATTTAAACAAGATTGATATTGGATTTGAAATTAAAATTAAAACAATATTAAAAGTTTAAAAACTAATCAATTTTAAAATTTAAAGATTGAAATAATTAAAATAAGTTTAAAATTTAGATTTCGTTAGTTAATCTCTTATGATTTCTAATTCATGATTGATTATTCAAGTTCTATAGTTAATGGATTAACTACTCTGAGTTATATGTAATTCTCTCATGAGCAACTATACGGTACCTACATTAATTTCATGTTTATTCTCGTGATCACTATATTAATGTAAATCCATTAAGTTCTTTAGTAATTTTTAACCAACCAAAGTGTATTCTAATATATTAGCAATACAATCTCTTAGGTTATTGATATAATGAACTAGTGATATACTTCCTCTCTTGATCCATCATAATACCATCTTAAATATTATTTAGTTGTGACCAATTATCAAACAATTATAAACTTAGATCAACAAATTAACCAATTTCAATTTATGTACAAGATAATCAATTAATCATAGTTAAATCATAAAATTCTAAATTGATTATATCTAAATTCTAATATAAAGAAATCAGCCACTCATAATTGAAATTAAATTCATAAACTTCATTGAAAAATAAATATAATTCAACATACTACAATATAAATTAAATTTAAAATGAAAAGAGTTAAGAAATAAACTCTTGATAAATGCCAAACTCAATCTAAAATTGATAGTTCTTCAACTTGAGGCTGCCTTTTCAAGGAGCTTTTCTTTCTAAGCTCCCTTGAAAAATTCTTCCAAATCTTCTCTCCTTTGAAAATTGAAGCCTAACTTATTAAAATACCAATTTCTGCATCATGCTTTTTAGAAACTAGGTACTGATTTTTGAGTTTGTCTTAAAACTCTAATTTCTGACGGAAACCGAGTAGTTAAGTCCAACAACTAGGTCAATCCAACTCAAAAACTACATACTGATTTTTTTTTTTATATCCTTTATCTTAAAATTATACCAATTTTTTAACCAAAAGCTATCTCATCTTCAAATTTGCCTCAAATTAAAAAATAAATCAAATCAAATCAAATTTAAACCAAAAATCAAGTAAAGTATAACAAAATCAAATTAAATTAAATACATATTATCCTAAAAATATAATTAAAATTATTACTTATCAAATACCCCTCATACTTAAATATTTGCTTATCCTCAAACAAAGAAATTCAATAAAATATGATTAAAATTAATCAAATCACAAATTAAACAGATTAATACTAAACTTCTAGCACGATTGTAATTCAAAAATATGGCACAACTAAATTAAAGTAAAAGCAAGCTAGCTATCAAATTTACTCTCAAAAACATAAATATCTCTAAGATAATAATCACAGACCATCATTATAATTCAAGTCTATTAAATCACACTAAACCAAGTTATTCCTTTTTATAAATTTAGATAGTAGTAGTAAAAGAGTTTATTATTTTTTTTCCTCTTTTCTTTTTTTTTTTTTTTTATTATTTTATGAGTTTCTCCACTTTACTCCACTATATTTGGTTTGAATAATATGGAAGAGTAAATTACAGTTACCTAAATTACTCTATAGCTTCGCTTAGCATATGCCCTAAAGATAGTGATGTGGGAAATTTATTTTCTAACTCGGAAATATTATTTATTTATTTTTATTTAAGCACCTCTTATGTATTTTTACTTTTTTCTGTGCTTTTACTCTTTGCTAACTTCTTTTATTCTTTAAAATTAAGTTCAAACTTGGCTAACATAACTCTCTAGACTATTCAAATAAGTATACCTATAAAAACAATATTAAGGAAAATATGCTCTTATTTTCAATTCAAAAGTTAACAAGTATTAAACCCTAATAAGTTCATGCCATATTAATGAATTAACCGTTAGAACCTTAGTACTTCAATTATAAAATCTATGAACTTATTTAATCATGATCAATTTTGTTGAATAGAGGTATTATTTATTCAAAAAGAAAATTAAACAAACTAAATTAAACTAATTTATTGCAAAAAATTTAAATTAGAACAAAAGGAAACTTATAGTTTTTTTAGTCTGAAGAGCCAACTCAATTTGAGTCAACCTCCTATTGACGGAAGCAAACCCACTTGATTCTAGTCCTTAAAATGACTGAATGGATCTTCCTTCAGGCCTTTAAACTTTTTCATTATTTGTTTCCCTTTAGCGATTATCTTCTCTTTCCTTTGGAACTCTGACTTGCAACAGGTTCACAATCTTCAGAATTTTCAGTAGAATCTAGTGCAAAAGGTTGCCTATAATTCTAGAAACATAAATCATCAAAGGAAGTTTTCATTCTATGAATAAATTCTTCATCTTCATCCTGACTTGCAACAGGTTCACAATCTTCAGAATTTTCATTAGAATCTAGTGCAAAAGGTTGCCTATAATTCTAGAAACATAAATCATCAAAGGAAGTTTTCATTCTATGAATAAATTCTTCATCTTCATCCTTTTCTTCTTTCTCCTCTTCTTCCATTATATGCACACACAGGTTCATGACTAAGTGATGATTCTCATTCATTCGCTGCTCCATCTGTAGTAGTTTTGCCATAATTTCAACATGAGTTATTTTCTTAATTCTAACTTTCTTCTCTTTTTTTTTTTCTTTCTTCATTTTCTTTGGAATAGCCACTTGAGTCTGCTTTAAAGCAACTGATCTTGTCTTAACCATTTTTGCAAAGAAAAAAAATATTAATAGCTCAAAGAATATCTTTGAAAAAGAAAACTGTATGGACTACCCGATGGGTTATGATTCAATATATATAGGAAAAAAAAATAATAAATTGCCTAATCCTACTAAAATTTAAGTCTTCCTTCCTAATCCTAATCTATCTAAACTTACTAATAATAATCTAAAAACTAAATAATTATCTATTTTATAATTATCTACCATTTATTATTTAATAAACTAAATTATATAAAATTAAATTAAATAATTAAACTAAATTATCCAAAATAAATAAATAAGCAAAAAAATAATTTCTAAAATTAATAAAATTTAAAATAAATACAGAAATTTAAAATTAAGTGCTAGAAATATAAAATATTATAAGTAAATAACTACATCCCCACACTTAAACCTGACATTGTCCCCAATGTCAAATATACTCCACAAAAAAATGAAAGAGACAATAATCAAATTTAAGTGTAAAATGTTTTGAAAAATAAAACATATAATCATAAAATAAAACCAAAACAAATATTCAAACCCCATTATGGGGATCCCGTAGGGCTCTGAATATCTAATGCAGCCTTGATCTTTTCAAACTGAGCATCGAAATGTAGGTGCATGTTTCGAAAACTGCCCTCAATCAAGTCATGAAGAGACTGAAATCACCGCTCATTATCCATCTTCATCTGAAGTAATCGGCGGTTAGTCTCAACTTCCATACACTTTAGGCGGTCTTCGAGTGATGGCACTGATGATGACGAGCTCGCTTCGAATGTTTGAGAAGGAGGAGGAGGTGGCTGGGGAAAATATGGATAATCATGCTCATCCTCTGACTCGAGCTCTGTGTTAGATTGTGCAGTCCCAACATCAGGAACATTTTTTGACATTGATCCATGACGAGCAATCCTCTGTCCTTGTCTATCCACCAAAAAATATACTATATCTTACTGTAATACCCCATATTTATGCATAACAAGTTTTTGGAAAATAAGTTCTCAGTATATAGATTAAAAATATCAAAATAACCAATAATAATTTTAGAAACCCACTTAGAGCGAAAACGGAAAAATTTTTCGAAAAACTTCGGTACCGATATCGCCGCCGTAAAAATAGCGGAACGGACGACGAATGAGTTTTTGAATTTGGATTGAGGATAATTGATAAGTAATATTCATGTGTGAATACAGTAAAAAGAAATTTGAGAAAATATTACAGAATGCTCACAAAACGAGCAAAAGAGTATTTTTCGGTGAATAGTAAAATTTATCGGTCCGAATTTCAGAACGACTCTGAAACTATTTTTATTAAATAATATTAATTAAAATATGAGGTTTAAGTATTCACTTTAAGTTCTAATTCCCGACGGAACTTTCAGAATAAATTACCGAGCGAAAAAGGACCAAAACTAAATTTTGAAAAATTTGAGGACTAAAGCGTAAATTACCTATTTCGTCTTATTATATAAGTCAAAATGGGCAGAATTTCTGCCCATTTTTGTTCTTCATCCGTGGCCTTTTTCCTTTC
>CANXYC011438580.1:0-31554 GCA_948193065.1 Aleurites moluccanus
ACTGTTGTCATCAGTCACTACACATACTAGTCTCGACGTATTATTGATATCCCATTTCACAATAATACTTGACTAGAGATGATTTTAGAATATCTTATTCTAGGGACATTATTATAATAATTTATATTACGCAATTATTCAAATAATCATAATAGTGAAAGCCATATATAAATCATGATATAAAATGTACCAAAAATAATCATCTGATGATTGGTCTTTAGGGCATAAATCCAACAGTGAGTAGGTAAATTATTACAATTCAGGAATCTCAAAATATGGGATACCAACTCTAGCCCTTATGGGTTCTAGGTCAATCACACATTCCCCAAATAATATATTTAATAAAGTAATTAATAGAAAAGAGATGGTTTTTAACATCTTTGGGTTTCAAACTCTTAGATAGCTTGCCTGCGTATCCCGTTGAATGGGAATTAAAATTCACGCAGTTCTCCCTTCTTGCGAATGAGGGTTGATTTATACCCAACTTATCATGTTTTGGACTCTTTATTTTGATGCTCTACCAAAGTAAAAGAGATTTGCCTGTTTTGATGCTCTATCAGAAATAGGAAAAGAAGGAGACGATACCTGCTCTCTTGCTTTTTGAGAAGGCGGTGGTCTGATTGCTAGCCCGAATCGGAGTTTCACCTTGGATCGGTGGTTGGATTGTCTTTTATTTGATTTCTTTGGGAAGACGCCAGTCTAATTGCTTGCCTAGATCGGAGCTCCATTGGAAATTGATTGAGGCCTGGGAAGATGGTCTGATTGTCTTTTATCTGATAATTCAAAACAAGCAAATCAACAAAGTGATTTTGTTAGAAATAATTTTGAGACTCCACACGCCTCAGATTTGATCCTTCTTTAATTCAAAGAAAACTAAAGAAAAATGAGCTCCACACACCCCGAATTGATTATTCTTTAAACTCAAAGAGAGTTAAAGAAATAAGAAGAAATCGATGTATGAGAGAGAATAGAAGAAATTCGAGAAGGAAAATTCGACTTCAAGTGATTTTGGGGTCTGAAATATGAAGGAGGGGGTCTCATATTTATAGGCATGGGGGCTGCCACCGGAGGGAGGTGGAGGCACCGCCTAAGAAGGAGGGTGGCACTGCCCCTCAAGGAGGGCGGTAGCCCATTTGGCGCCCGGCGGTTCCACCGGAGGGGGCTACAGTATCGCCAAAGGGGGGCGGCGGCACCGCCCTCCCCCTGAAGTGGCAATCCAGGTCTGACTTCGATCCGATGCATTTTTGAGTCCGTCTGAGTGCGGGTTTGGTTTCGGTGAGTGCCGATCAGCTTGGCACGAGTACAAGAGGTACAGAAAATGAGTGTTCACATCACTAGGTTTCCAATCAAATCCTAGAAAATATGTGTGAATTAAAACTAATCTCAATAATTTATACAAAATAATAGTTTAATTATTCCAACCAAGTTTCACAAAACTATAAATAGAATAATTATTATTAAATTTATCAAATTTCAAAAATAATGTCACTCAAATTTTATAACAAAATTAATTACATAAATTAATAAAGGTAATTATTACATAGCTAATGCAAATTCTATTAAAATTGAAAAAATTAATAATAATTGGTCCATAAACCAATAAATCCTTGAAACTAATGAAAGGTAATTACCCTATAAAATAATTTTTACTTACAAAAATATTTTAAAACTCACAAGTTAAGGATAAATCCTAATGACTTAAACAAAAAATTAATTCATTGTAGCTCTCCTAACTAGAATCGAATCCTCAAATTCTAACTGCAATTTCACTAGCAAATAAATTCTTGTTCTTGATAAAAGTCTCCTGACTGTCACAGTCCTCCTACTGTGAAGAAGGATCTCGAAATTTTGGTAGACAAAACTAATAACACCTTTACAAACATGAGCATCCAGAAAACGTCTGATTATAGTCCCACAAGAACAAGTTCCATCACCACAATGACGGATAAGCTCAATGCATAGATCACCATCTCTAAAAGACTAAATTATCACTTTAATCAAACTTATATCACTCTTCAGACCTCCAAGCCATATGATCTCTTGACAAGTACATTCATACCATATGGTCCACTAAGGTATAAATATCATCAACTTGGTCAGTAAAATACATTCTAATTGGACCAAGTTTTCTCTATTCTCAAAATTTTCGCCTTTTGCTCAAGTGTACATGTGATCATGGGAGTCCTTATGTATTTCATCATTTTTCTATAACATATCACATAAAAATACAGAAATTAGTAATATTATACACATATTGTATAAATAAAAAAAATCGATCTTTGCATTTCACCATTTTGCTGTAACATATCACAGAAAAATACAAAAATTAATAATAATATATACATATTGTATGATAAAATTGATCAAAAATATATTCTTGACTCCCAAAATGAGCAAAAATTATTTCATAACTTTCCATAATTTTTAAAAGCCAAAAAATATTTTTTCCAAATTTTTTGAAATTTTTCAGCAATTTTAACTAATTAAAAATTTACATTTTTATTAAAAAATGTTTTTTGGTCATCAAAAAATTATTTTAATATTTTTAAAAAATTTTAAAAATTATTTGAAGTTAAACAGTGAAAAAAAGTGTGAAAACAGATGTCTGTAAGTGGGCCATGAGCCCACACGCTCACAATGCGTGTGACGCTGCCATATGGCAGCCCCTAGGAGGTGCTCTCATATCATATGAAACGACATATTATTTAACCAAGATGACTACCCTTGCTCCGAAAATGACAAGTTGTTTACACAAAACAACAAAAGCATTTTATTCAGTCATGTGCGATGCACGTGACAAGGGAGGAGCTTCTACAATGACGAAATGACATGTCATTTCACCAAAATGACACAATGAAGTTAAGCAGATGACATATCGTTTGACTCAAATGACAACCAGCAGTCTGGATGCAGTGGGGCAAGCCCACGAGCTGTACATGGCGCGTTCACTTCACGCGCCGTAGTGGAGGCAGATTTTGGCGATCAGGCTTGGTTCGATGGGGGTTTATAGGGTTCTTGAGTTTGTCTGTGTGGTCTATTTGGTTAATAAATTCCTCAAACAATATGTTTGGATATTCAAACTAAGTTTAAGAGAGTGAGATAATATCTCAAACAAACCCATAAAACATAAATTTTACAGATTTGAATACTAATATTTGAGAGGCCATAATACTTTCAATTTTAATTCTATTTTAGTGTTTTATATATCGATTTAAAGCTTTACTCACGAATTGTAACATGGTATATTTAAATCATGAAACGAAAAGATATAACACAAAGTTATTTAGCTCTAAACATGTCAACTCTAACATGTTCATAAACAACATAAAAACACCAAAAATCATGAATTTTAATTAATTAAAACGAATTTAATTAATTTTAATCGAAACATAAATATTTTGATTCTGATACCAATGTTAGATTATATAAATAATCTATATAAAATAAATTACTAACCTTTTGAAAAGCAATCAATTAATCTCTTGACTTGTGTCACCGGTTTAGAATTCAATTACGAACGGAAAGAGTTCTTGACCACAGTCTAAAAGCCACCGATATCTCTTTGCTTATTCACCACAATAAATTGAAAGGAGAATCACACACACAAAAAAAAAATATCAGTCCTTTTTTAGGAAAGTCGAGAGCTTTTCTTTTAATTTTTTTTTATTAAAATTCTAAATTAGAATTCTCTAATTGGATTCCTTAAAATAATAAAATATCGATAATTTTCTCTTAATATTATATTATCTATCCTTTTTTAAATTCTAATATTCAAATAATATTATTATTATAATATTATCTTTTAATTATTAATTAACTAATAATTAATATATTACTTAATGGACTCGATTGCTAACGACTGTCATGGATATACTCGAACTCGTCCATTAATTTCAACAATAGCAAAATTAGTCTATTTATTTGAGGTGAAGACTTGTGCAGTATAATTGTCTTGGTCAATTTAAAATAACAAAATTAGTCTATTATTCCTAGCAATTTGGGTCTTAGATGCTCCAAGAAATTGCAGCGAAGACACTTAATACGAAATTGCCTCTTAAAAATTTATGTTTAACGTAATGTGAAAATGAGAGCAGCAAGTGGAATTTTTAATAGCGAGTGGGGTTTGATTATTATTATTATTTTTTAGTTCACTAACTTCATATAAAATAATTTCTCAAAATAAAAAAATAAAATAAAATCATATAAAATATCTCGTATCCTGTGAGGCAAAACATTAATGGTTGACACTTTATTTAGGTGGCACATGGGTCCAATAATTTCCAGTGTCGTTTTTTCTGAGCATGTTCAGATTAAGATAAATTACTTTGATTATGATGAGCAAGTCAAGTTGATCATTTAAAAAGATTTCATACCAAATTTATGTATATTTTGAGGATTCTGAGTCAGCTTATATTTTTTAATAAAATTTTCAAAACTAACTCTAAAATTTTTAAAAAAATATATCTTTTATTAAATTATTTTAAATTAAATTACTCGCTTTCATATTGAATCAAAAAATTGTGCAAGTTAATATATAAATTAACTCTCAATAGGTTCATTTCATTTCAAATTTTTATAAATTTAAATATATTATTGATCGGATTAATATGGATAAATTTAGATTGAATTTATAAGTTGAGTTTAAATTTATCACCTCCACATGATTTTTCTTATTTCAATTTCAATTAAAATATTATAAGTAAATTTTTGTTCTTCATAATAATAGAATTTTCAAGTTAAAAAAAAAAAAAAGCATATATTATTTATAAGCCAAGGTTTTTAGTTAAAAGAGGTAAAATTATTCTTATATATGAGTATACATTTAACTAAAATTATAATTACTCGCCACTGTTTATAATTTAACTTCAAAATTAAACCCTAATGATTAAAAATTAGTAACTTACTAGTTTAACAGAAAATGGACCATTGACCATTCTTTTTTTTTATAGATGGTTCTACCAAACGAAATACTATTCAATAGTCTCCTAATATATAATATAGATAAAAGGGATTGTTCATTGATGCCCTTCCCTCAATAATCTTCATCTATTACTCATCAATTTCAGCTTTTCAATTAAAATGTATCCACCAATAAATGACCACACAAGTTATGCAAATGATCATCATGACCATCCAGTTCCAATCTCTGTTTCAGGAATTCCAAATTCCATTGCTGTTCAATCTTATCCTTCACAGCCTTGTGCTCCATATATCTCCACCAGTATGCACCGTACCGTGGCAGCCCATGGGAGATGGTCTTCCGGTCTATGCCATTGTTGTGATGATCCTGCAAATTGTAAGTATGCACATGAAAGCTAATTATCTGCAAAATTATTCCTATATGTATATATATTTCTTTTAATTAATTTTATGTATATTTCTTTGTTTTTTTTTAGGTATAATCACTTGCTTTTGTCCTTGTATCACATTTGGACAGATAGCTGAGATATTGAATAAAGGATCTTCATGTAAGACCTATAATTTAATCCCTTTTGCTAATTTCTACTTTCTACTGAATTTTCTTCTTTAATTCTAGTGTTGTATATTTATTAATTTCAATTTGAGGGCGAGACTTGACGCAACAGCTGTCGCATCTCACGTTATATATTCAAATTATAAAAAATACTTTCTAAAAAGATAATTTTTTTTTTTTAAAGAAAAATTTAGCTATATCTCAAATATCAATTAGATTCAATAAGAGAATTTTACGAACTGAAATTTTTTAATTTTTCAAATTTTAATTTATTAAAAATAATTCAAAACTTTTAAAAAATAATTTAATATGATTTTTAAAAATAAGTCAAAACTCAATATCAAACAGACATAATAATTTTTGGTTTATGATATTGCAGCCTGTGCTTCAAGAGGGGCGATTTATGGGGCATTAGTGGCATTCACTGGTTTTGCATGTTTATATTCATGCTTTTATCGATCAAAATTGAGGGGCCAATATGATTTGGAGGAAGCACCTTGTGTGGATTGCTTAGTACACTGCTGCTGTGAGACTTGTGCACTTTGTCAAGAGTATAGGGAGCTCAAGAACCGTGGATTTGATATGGGAATAGGTAATCATTTCTTTATTTATAACCTTTTTATTTTATTTGTTTCATTAAATTACATCAACCTTTTCATTTATTTATAAATTCTAATATTTGGTTTGCATTTTGTTACTTAATACATAAGATCCGATAAATTATATATTAAAATCGTGATTTTAATTAAAGATCTTATTTGACATGACAATCTATAAGAATTTTTAAAAAAATAAAAAAATTGTGCATATCACATCTTGCGGATCATTTCTATCTTCTTTTTTACAAAATAAAGAAATTCAAGAAGTTAGGAGTTATTCTTATCCAATTAGAAAAGGGAGGAAATGGTGAAATCACCTTCACCTGTGATTATAGTACATAATTTCTCAGCGAATTGGGTTCCGCCATTTTCGAGTTATTGCTTGGGCAGAAAGTTAGAAAAAAAAAATTATTAGTTAGGATAAGAGCAAAAGCATAACAAGAGAGCTTGACTTTCTTCTAAAATTATATATATATATATATATATATATATTATCTCTAAAATAGTTATATATAATAATAACACTAAAATTATATATAAATTTTTATATATAATTTATAATATTAAAATTTTCTATTAATTTAACTTTAACACCCTTTAATTTTTTTTTAAATTATATATAAATTTTTAATTAATTTAAAAAAATTATATATAACTTATAGCACTAAAATTTTATACTAATTTAATTTTAACTTCTTAATAAAAAATTTTAATTTCACTCCTAAATTTTTTTTTAGTTCATATAAAAATATATTTATATAATTAAAATAAAAACACATTCTTAAAAATTTATTTATAGGTGAATAAAAAAATTTCATCCCCTTCAATCTAATAATTTTTAAAAGCACGCACAGACAGAACCCATGAAGCGCGTTCTTCATTCAAACAAATCAAACTTGCCCCAATCGCATCTACCAATGTTTATATCTCACCTTCAATAAAAATTTGGCGCGTGGAAATAAAACATTGTTTAAACAGAATATTTGGCACAGAAAAAGGACCACATTATTACAACTTAGTCACAGTAAGAAGTCTTTCGAATTGACGAAAACATCCTCAACTCTTATAGTGAAAAAGTAGAAAAAGTTAAAAACGGGGTAGGAAAGAGGAGAAAAAATTCGAGTTTTAAAATTGTGTATTTAAAAAAAATTCCTATCACTTGTGTTTTTTTTCTTTTTTTTTTTTAATTTCAAAACGAATTTTTAAATTAATTATTTAAATAATTAAAAATTTATTTATTATTTTTTAAATTTCAACAAAATATTTTATATTTATTTTAAAAAAGTTCAAACCCCCTCTAAATATAATAATTTATTTAGCATTTTTTCATAATTTAAAAAAATCCTTCAAGTTATTCTCATAGATTGTCATTTCAAATAAATTTCTCCATAAAATCCATTCGAAATATTGAAAATATAAGGAAAATTTTAAAATTCTATGTTTTGCTTTGAATTTATTTGTAATTTTTTTTCAAAGATAAATAGATAGATTGATTGCAAATCATCCAAACAAAATTACAAAAAAGAATTAGCTTGCTAAATGAGTATGCTCTAAAGTCAAATCTGATAATTAAAATGATTAAAAATAAAATACCAGTAAGAGCCTTTTTTCCCACCAAATGAGCAATACATATTAACATCCCTTAGAACAATCCATATCCAATATTATCATCATTTTAAATATACATATATCCCAATTTACTCTTAGACTATGCAATTTTCAAATAAGTTATATATATATTTGGCTCATAAGGAATCCAAATTTTATCTTAATTATATTTTTATATTTAAAAATTAATTTATATTGAGATAATATATTGTTAAATGTAGTTTTTTATATGATCAACAAATTATTATGCGATATGCCTACTCTATATAAATATATTGATTGAGATGATTTTTATCACAATATGATGTATATATATTTATTTTACTAGTAGTTTAAAAGTATTAATATGTTTATCGTAATATAATTAATCTATAGAAAATAAGAGGAATTTGACAAGTTTTAATTATAAAGTATAAAATATTAACTAAAATAAAGAGATTCATAAAATAAGTAAAGTAAAATTCAACCTATTATTTTTTTTTAGTACTAGGAAATTGAAAAATTCAAACTTAAGTTTATTATCTAGTCGAGAGATATTATATTATTACGTTATATATGTGAGTGCAAACTCAATCATATGATTAATTTAATTTTTTAATGAATTTATTAATATATATTTTGATTTAAATTAACTATTATAAATATATTTTGAAAAATAAAAATATTTTTATAATATAACTTAGACGATAAAAGTGAAGCTATTTACTAAAATATATAAGAGTTTGAATCCCGTAAATAATACTCTTTCTTATTAGCTAAATATAGTCAATCATGAAAAATTATAAATTAATTAATGATTATTTGACACATTAGCATATTAATTATAATACACACTGTATGATTTAAATAGTTAATTATTATATTAATCTTATGGGTAGTTATTATTTAATAATATCTAATTATTATTAGAAATTTATAATTTTAAGTAGTGATTCACTTGATATTTTTTCCTGGATAAGATGTAGTTTTTTTCTTCCTTTTTTTTTCTATTATGAATTAACTTGTTAGTTATATTTATTTTATATGTTCTTGCTTGCATGATTATTATGATGGGAAAATCGAAGGTTGGGAGGCCAATATGGAAAGGCAAAAACGTGGTGTTACAATGGCTCCAATAGTCACACCTAGCATGACAAGATGATCTTACTGCTATTTAAAATTATTTGTAATTGTGGGTGTTAAGTTTGTTTAATCAGTTGCATATATTTGTTGTGTGTTTATTTAGATTCTTCAGAAAAGAAAAATCATTTGGCATAAAAATGGTAGATAGTTGTTGAAATTATTTGTATTGTTGCAGAATACTCCATCTTAATATTTTTGTATTAATACATATTATCAGTCATTGTATTTTGTATTAGTGTAGTAATCTTTGATCTTTTACAGTCTAATTATTTTTAAAATTTAAATCACTTAGAATTTCAAATTTCTGATTATGATATAATGAAGAGATTTGTAAATCTTATGGAAAGGGTAATGAGAAAACGCAAAAAGATTCAAAATTTTTGTTATATTTATTTAGTTTTGTTATGGAGTTTCACCTCAAAAAACCATCAAAAGTAGAACTAAAAACAATTAATTGTAATGTGTTGAGATGATTTTTTTTTTCCTTTGTATTGTCTCTTCGGTTTCTAGCCATTAAGGAGGCAAAATGAAAAATAAATAAATAATACCGTGATTTTTTTATTTTTTTTTTGTTATTAAAACTCTTCAAAATTTGACATCAAGTTTTCTTTCACAAAGGAGAATGACAGAGAAAAAATGTTATGAAAAATTCAAATATAAAAGAATAAATTCATTCTCAAGCCTTTTTATTTATCATGCTTTGATTCTTGGGCTTCTAAAATTTTATTGTCCACATTAAATTCTTTAATTTATTTTTTCATATTGAGAAATTTTTAATGGTTAAAGTAAAATTGATAAGAAATTTGGTAAAACTAACTTAAAAAATTAAAAAAATTATATTAAATTTTTGTTATAAAAATTGTTAAAGTGATAAAAAAAAAAAAAAAGAAATTTTTGTTATAAAAATTGTTAAAGTGATAAAAAAAAAAAAAAGAAATATTCATTTTTGTATCCCTAAATTTTTAAAATTTTATGACAATATAATTTTTTAAAAGTAATATAATACATTAGTAAATTACTTATTATCGTAATATAATTTTTCATTAATTTTATTTTCAATATGTAAAAAACTTTAATGTGAACAAAAATACAAGTTTGAGAGTCGAATATAGACAAATAAAATTATATAAGTTGAACAGACAAATAGTATAAAATTTAAAGGCTTCATAATGCATTTTTTCAATATAAATATAAAGGAAGTATAAAATTGTAATCCAATTTTGTTTTTTCAATATAAATATAAAAGAAGTATAAAATTGTAATCCAATTTTGTTTCTAAGGTTTACAAGGAGGGAGTAGATTCAAACTTGACATCATGTACCAAAATTGAACTATGCACCTACAATAAAACTAAGCTTGTGGGTACATAATTAATATTTAATACAGAGTTCATCGTGAAAAATATGAGGTAATATCTATGTAAGAGTAGAAGCATATAAAACATATGTAGCAACAATAAAGTTAAGCTTTATATCATCATGTTTTATATATAATATTAAGCAATAAATATCTTCAACTATTGCTTATTGTTTGTTACAGGAATAATTACGAATTATATAAGAAGTTTTTTAGATTTTTCTCTTAATTTCAGATGGTGAATTTTTGTATAAATGAGAGCAAACCTAGGAACCTCTATGCATATATTTCACCATTAATTATCCATCACAGTTAATAATGATAGTGGACAGTTATGCCCAAGAAATAGAGAGAAGAAGGAGAGAAATAGACCACTACTTCAATGGAGTGGCCAACTCCATATTAAAGAGAAAAATGACTGAAGATAACTTATAATCTAAATCATATAGAGTATTATTTACGTTCATATTCATATAAATAAGTTGGTTTATTATTTCAATAATGAAAGGCAGTTGCTAATTGATGAGTTTTTTTAGAGAAACTCTAGATTGGAGTCCAACCATCATTGAGGCTAGTGTCGAAGATGCTAGATCTAAGAAAATTGGAAGCTGCTTTGGTCTAAAGGCATGCATGAGAAGAGAAAAGGAAAGGAAAAGAACATTAGAGGGCTAAGCTTTTTGCTTAGTACAAACTTTCGATATTCAATTCGGGCTTCTGATGCTTAAATTTGTAACTACATCTTTGAAGTAAAGGCTTGGAAGTATATGAGTGATAATCATGTTGCAATGTTTACCTCTTTTTTCTTGATAGGAAGGGAAAGAATACATTCAAGCTGAGTTCTCGCCTGAAAAATTATTGTGAATGGGCGACGTGGTCATTTCTGATTGGAGGGTATGTGTCATGTCATAGTATATATAAATAATAGGATAATGCTTATGGAGGTTTGGTTATAAGTCTTGAAGTCTTATGCTAATATGACCCAAATACTATTTTTCGTAGGTGTCAAAGATGGTTTATCCATAAGTGTGTGGGAAGATTAAAAAGGTCTTGGGGTCAACTCTCCTTGTGTGAAGTGTTCATCTAGTTGGAGAGGCAAGGTACTGCCGAGATGAGATGAGGTGACTTAAGGTAAAGTACTTATTGTAGAGGTGATTAGTAAAGGATGAGGCACTTGTAGGCTGTTTGAATAATGCCTTAGGCCTACTAGATGATAGCAATATGAGCCTAGTTATTTTAGCAAATATGAGGCCTGTTATTTATAGTTTTGGCCTACTCTGGGCTTTTAGTTTATAGCCAATTAGTATAGCCAAATTTAGTTCGTATAAGAGGCTCTCGAATCCATTGGCATGAGAATCTCAGTTCATGGTAGTTGGAGATGATATGTTATAGTTTCTTGTGAAGTTGGATTGGCAAAACATTGAGTCTTCTAATGTCTTGTGAAGTTTATGAAGCGGACCCACTGGTGACTCCATTTGGATGTATGATGCTTATCTTATGCATTAGTATGGTCATCATTGGAGACCATAGAATTTAACCTAGAATTTTAGGAACAACTATTATAGTTTCAAAAAATCCAATAAATATATTGGGAAACTGAAAGGATATGAGTCATGATCAGGTTTCTTTCCATGGGTAGATGGACCCTGCACTACTTTCCAACTTAGAGTTGGGGGAGGATGAATTGAGTCAAGACCCAAAAGTAGAAAGGAGTCACCACCTAATATTTTAAAAAACTTGAAAAAGAGGTGACTAGAATTCATTGCTTCTTACCTAACCATCTTGGTTTAGATATCCAGGTAAAGAAGTTAGGTATAGATTTGGGAAGGTGTTAGACATCCAAGCCCATTCAACTATGAGGCTAGCTTCCATTCACTGATACAGTTTAATTAAAGATGTGTTAGGTGTTGTGAATTTTTTGCAAGTGCACGAATCATTCAGAAAGTTATAGTGATGATAGAGTCTCGTTCCCTCGAAGAAATGATGTCAAGTACCAAAATTAATATTATTTTTATTATTTAAAAAAAATAATAATTTAATTTTAGAATTTAATAAAAACTAAAATAAGATATAAAACTAAAAGTTTGTAGATTCGAAAATTTTCAAGAGTATAAAGATTATAACAAGCCTATAATTTAGATTTCATCAATTGACCTTCTATGATTTTAGTAACTCATGATTGACTATTTGTAATTTCTTGTTAATGAATTAATTATTTTAAAATACATATAATTCTCTCTCGAGCAATCATACATATATCTACATTAATTTCATGTCTACTCTCGTGATTGTAAGGTCTCGCCCGAGAATTGAGATGCTATTTCAGGGTGATTTCTCACGCAATAAAGACAGCTTTTATCTTACATTTGCAAATCATCTCTTTAACTTTTATTTTAAAAACTTGTAGAGTTGTCACCTTCATTTTTAAGGGAAAAGGAAAGGAAAATCCAATTTGACTTCAATTTATAACCCAACGATAAAATCATTAGACATTCGAACCATGACTGAGTTTAGGAACTAGGTTTTCGGTTATAATTAACTCTTATTTTGGCTTTCCATTTAACAATCAATTTACGAAAATAAGATTTCATGAACAAGTTATAAGAATGACAATTAAGATTCATGAATAAAGTAATTTATAACATTCATAATATAGACAATAAAAAATAAACGAGTTCAATTATATTAAAATCAAAACCCAAAACAAGGGATGTTAACTTTAGCTCTCATAGGAATTATAGGTTAATCATACATTTCCCAAAATATAATATAAAATATATAATATTGGAAAGAAAAATAAAGGTTTTTGATGTCTTTAGATTTGAAGTTATAAAATAGTTTGCCTGTGTATCCCTTTGAATGGGAATCAAAACCCACACAGTTCTCTCTTTTTGCAAAGGGGTTAAGTATGATTTTAAGAAAAGTTTGGTTTTACCTCTACCATCATGTTTTTTTTTTAATTGATACTTTATCAATTTAAAGAAAGGTAGAAGAATAAAGAAGAATTTAGGGCACGACACCTTGCTTCGCGACTTGGGTGGAGGGCGTCTTAGAGTTCTTCAGGATCGAAGTTCCACTTTTGCTTAGGTAACCAAACTAATCCAAAGGTCTGATTATTATCTAATTTTAATTACCGAGTTTAATTAATTAATCAAATTAACACATTGGTGATGTTAGATCGACTCAAAGAAAGATCAAATATAGATATTTCATTCCTCCAACTTAAAGAAAGTTGAAGAAATTGGTTTGAAATCAAAGAGAATTGAACCGCTAAAATAAAGAAAGTTGAATAAGGAGGTAGAAGGGAGAGCCAACTAAGAAAAACTCTACTTAGTTGTTCTGGTGTGTCTTTTAAAGGTTGATGGAGGCTTGTATATATAGAGAAAATGATGGGGTTAGGCTGGACGAAAATTTAATGTGGGATTCAGAAAACTTGGCAGGACCACTTTGGCAGCAAGAGGCAAGAGGCTTGGAGGCAAAGGGGTTGGAAATTGGCGACATGAGGCTAGGCTTGTGGCGGTAGCAACTTGCTTGGTGGCGGCTCCACCAGGTACTGGTGGTTGCAGCCACTATGAAGGCTAGCTACTGCTAGTGGTAAGGTCAGTTGCCACCAAGGTCGGTTTTAACCCTTTTTGGTTTGATTCACCATATTCGAAGTGATTTGACCTTTGATTGATGCCAATCAATCTTTCACAGTTTGGTTTGTTTGAATTAAAGGTGGTTTTGACTTTCGATCGATTGCCCATCAAACTGGCATGGGCCTTAGTCTGTTTGGATGCAAAATTACGTATTCACAACTAGCCCTCATTATGGTTGCTTTACTAGAAAGTAATCATGATGATAATGAATACAAGTTACCACTATCAGATTGGGTAAAAAGATCTTAAGGCTATCCTAAGAAGGTATGATAAAGCTCTTAAGGTTACCCTTAGGTAGATCTGGAAAGCTCCTAAAGCAACTTTTAGGAAGGTCTGGAAAGATTTTAAAGCTACCTTTAAGAAGGTCTGGATAAGATCCTAAAACTACCCTTAGGAAGGTCTAAGCTCCTAAGTCTACCTCTAGGAAAGTCTGATAAGATCTTAAAGCTACTCTTATGATAGTTTGAAAAGCTTCTAATGTTACCCTCAAGAAAGTCTGATAAGATCCTAAAGCTACCCTTAGGATGGTTTGAAAAATTCCTAAGGCTACCCTCAGGAAATTCTGATAAGATTCCAAAGCTACTCTTAGGATGGTCTGAAAAATTCCTAAGGCTATGTCAAGTCCCAATTTTGGAATATGACAGTCATAAGATGTAGGAACAGCTTAAGGCTACTGACACCTGTAGAATCCTTCTATAACCTGTAAACATTATATATATATATATATATATATATATATATATCCATTTAATCATTCTATCTGTTATCATCTGTGATCATATCTGATCTTAACACATCTCATTTACATTATATATCAATAACTAATAATATTACAGACCATACTAAGTTTAATCATTCCAATAAATTACATATCTATGGAGCATCCAAAATTTACACAAGGAATATATACAAGTAAAATATTTACATTATAATAAAATAATTGGAATCCACTGATGAAGAAATCTTGGACCAACATTACCCCTGACCTGAAAAGTTAAATCCACTAAAAGGGTAAATATTTTCATACTCAGTGAGTCAATATATACATTAGGAAAGTTTAGAAAAGATCCTAAAACTTCCCTTAGGAAGGTTTGGAAAGCTCCTAAAGCTACCTTTAGGAAAGTCTGATAAGATCCTAAAGCTACCCTTATGATGGTCTGAAAAACTCCTAAGGCTACCCCTTAGAAAAGTCTGATAAGATCTTAAAACTACCTTTAGGATGATCTGAAAAGCTCTTAAGGCTACTCCTAGGAAAGTCTGATAAAATCATAAAGCTACTTTTAAGATGGTATGAAAAGCTCCTCAGGCTACCCTTAGGAAAGTTTGATAAGATCATAAAGCTACCTTTATGATGGTCTGAAAAACTCCTAAGGCTACCTCTAGAAAATTTTGAAAAGATCCTAAAGTTACTCTTAGGATGGTTTGAAAAGCTCATAAGGCTACTCTTAGGAAGGATATTCTTGAATTATGCTAGGTTTAAGATGTGAAACCCAATGATATCCCAGGATGAATGATTATATAAGAAAAACCTAATTTGTAATAGGTTTTGAAGAGATGGATCCTAAAGATGCCTTAGGATGGTTGCTATAGGTTAGAAAGGATAAATCTTAAGGATGCCTCATGATGGTTGACTTTAGAAAAGGGTAACTCTGCTCTAGTATAAATCCTAAGGATGCCCCAGGTTACTTAACTTTAGAAATGATAAGCCTAACTCTATTACAGATCTCAGAATGAGGGATCCTAACTCTATTCTAGGCTGATAAGAATATTGTGTTGAAGATGATATTGGTGCTATGTTAAACTCACAGGATGAGAATTAATACATGTGAAAGGGTTTTGGCTTCAAACATCTTTCAGGATGGAGTCGGGTGAAAAATAGATTTTGATTTTAGACATCTTTCAGAATGAAATTAGATGGAAAATAGATTTTGATTTCAAATATTTTGTTTAGAATGAAATCAGGTGGAGAAAAGGATTTTGATTTCAACTGTCTTTCAAAATGAAATCGAGCGGAAAATAGATTTTAATTGCCAAGGACTACTTGGGCTTAAAATGATTTTGGTTGCCAAGGGTTGCTTGGGTTTCAAATAATATATATCTTTTCAAGTTCAAAATAAAATGAGCTAGACTTTAATGATCTTTGTCGAGGAAATGAGATGTGACTTCTGAACCTTTACTCAGAGGAAATGATGCGTGGCTTAGGAAATTTTTTCGAAGTCTGAAGAAGTGAAATGATGTAATTTAGAATATCCTAAATTTGTAAAAAGTTTGACTTAATACAATTTATGATGCCCTCAATTGAAAGAAATTTAATAAGATGCAATTCATGATGCCCTAAATTGAAAAGAGTTTGATGCAATACAGGGTCCTTACTCTATGCTAGGCTGTCATAAAAGTGAAAACCTAAGCTATCTTAGGACAATCGATTTTTTGAAAAAGCAAACCTAACTATATTATAGGTTAAATTATGAAATTACTCTTGGAGGGTTTGAAAAATTATGATTTGACGCAAATTGAGACTCTGAGTCTAGTATGAAGTGCATCCTATGTCTAAAAATTGTGAAATTTTTTTTGGGAATGGATTTGGATTGGATACCTTGAACCAGTGAAAGATTGATCTAAATAACTATGGTGTTAAGATGACAATTTATGAAGTGCATTCTAAGTCTAATGCATGTTTTGATAAATTTAATACCTTGAACTAGTAAAAAACTGATATAAATTGTAAGGTGACAATTTATAAGAAATGTCATATTATTGATTGAAATTTTAGTAGGATGTCTCACTTTTGAAAAAAGGATAAACTTAGTTGTTTTGACAGTCAGAGGGATTTTTGCGTTCTATTTGGCTTTGGCTTGGAGTTTAGTCGAAAGGATATGGTCATTTTGACTTGGGCTTCTCAATGGCGATTTGGACTTTTATAGAGATGACCCACTTTTGGGGAATAATACTTTGGAAAGAAAATGACTTTGATTACTCTAGTAATCATTGAGATTAAGAGGGAGTTGGCATTGTTTAGTCTTACTCATTGGGCAGTAACAATGGAAAGGTAAGATTTTAGCAATGCTGCTGGTTGAATCCACATCTAATTTGGGTCGAGTATGTTGGATTAAGGATGATGCCATGCTCAGTCTTAGTTTAAAAATTAACTTGGAAGGCTGAGGTCAGATATTGTCTAAAAATTATTTTTGGGAAGCTATGGCCATGTTCAATCTCAAGGTTGATTAGTCTTGTCATATTGGTTCAAACTACTTTTGGGAGGCTATAGTCAAGTTTAGCCTTGAGGTTGATTGGTCCTGTCAGATCAATTCAGATAAGGCCATTGTCAGATTAGGCTTTGAGTTATTTTTTAGATTGAATGAGACTTTACACAACTTGAATGAATGTTACAAAATTGATAAGTAATTGTTCAACGATTGAAAATGTATATTTCAATATATAATAATAAAAATATAAATATTATATCATTTTTATTTTATAAATTATTATTATTAAATTTCTTTTATAAATAATCTTTTAATAACTTAATAAAGCATTTTATATTTTTATTCATTTTTAAAATTAAATATTTATATTAATTTATTAAAATATTTAATTAAATAAAATAGCAAAATTTTTATAGTTAATAATCAATTATTAATAATTATTTTTTTATTTTAAACAAATCATAAAAAGAATAATTATATATATACACACAATACAACAATAAAGCCTGTAATCAATACCTAATTCATTGCTAGGATTCAATTTTATTCCTAATAATTTTTTATACCTTTCTGCAATGAAATTCATGATATTATCTAATTAGTACCTGGTTTGAAATTCCTAGCAAAATTAAAAAAAAAAAAAGAAAGAAAAGAAATTCCCTGCAAAAAATGACCATGATGGATTCAGCAGTGGCAATAATAGTGATTAGACTAATTTATTAAGGTTAGAGAATATAATTATATATCAACTTATTCAACATTATATATTTAATTCATATGTAATTTATATTTTAACACAAATAAGGATAATAACACATAGACCAATAAATTCAACACTAATATTAGATTTAAAATACAAAAGAACATAAAAAATTGAAATACCCACGTCAATTGGACTTACAGTTTGCTCGAAGGACAACAATCGAAATACCCAAGCCAATCAAAGAATGGCAAACCTGGCAATGCTCACCTAAAAATAAATCTAGAGGAAGAACGTCGATCAAGAACGATATAAAAAGAGAAAGAACGACGACAAATAGAAGAATAAAAAATACAGATCAACGAATGTAAATGCAGACTTTGAAGAAAACGTAACCAGAGAGAGAGAGAAAGAAAAAGAGGAAAATGAAAAATTCAAAATTCAAAACTTGAAACCTCAACTAGTGTATTTCGATGAATGGCGCAAAGCTACAAATAATATTGAACACGAAAAATATGCAAATATAGCTCTGTATTATAGTGAAAATATTACATTAACATATTTTTTTCCGAATGCATAAATATAATTCTGAAATTATAAAAATAAAGCAGAATACTCTCACCTTATTTTCTTAAAACATTTTCTCTTTTTTATTTTTATAAAAATATTTAAATATTTAAAATTTATAAAATATTTATTTTTGGTTCAAAAATTATAAATAAATAGTCAATAGAATCCTTATAAAATATATTTTATTTTGACATATTAAAACTTAAAAATAATTAATTTTTAATTTATCATAAATTATTTAGATATAAATTTAATTTCCAAAAATTCTTAAGAATTATTATTTAATTACTAAATTATAAAATTTATTATTCTCACATATAATTTCATCAAATATAAATTTAATTAATTATATATATACACCATAGTCTAAATTAATTATTAACTTAATTAATTTTATTTTCTTACTCACTTATTAATAATTAATTAAGTTATATTATCACTATAGTTAAATATATTTGTACATTTTTCTTATTGAATTTTTTTTAATATCGTCTATTTTTGAGTTTATTTTTGTCAAAATTAAAAATTAATCTTCTTAAATCACCCAAATTTTTTTTTGAAGATTTAATAGAGCTGATTGTGAAAAAATAAGGTTTTTTTTTTTTAAATTTTCCCAATAATAAACGATGTTTTATTTTTTTTTAAATTTTGTTTTATTAAAGCTTTTACCCGCCAAATGAATAGTGGTTTAAAAACCAGCACCGCCTGTGTGTGAGAATCAGAGGGGTAGTCTCTTTAACTTTCAAGCAGCCAAAATGTCTCCACTGGAAAACGAAGAAGAAGAAGAAGAAGAAGAAGAAGAAGAAGGAGAAGAGGGGAGAATTCTCTCACCATCAGATGCAAGCGATTCTAGTGACGAGTACACCCTTGATCGAGAAGAAGATCTCGAAGATGACGACGAAGGTGGGCACCAGCCTCCATCTGACGAAGATCGTAAATCAAAGAATGTGGATGCTCTCGTGAGGTATTTCCAATTTACCAATAAAATAACACCAAATCACATTGATAAGCTCTTTTTAATAGCTAGGGTTTGATACTTTAGTAGATTTAGGGTTTCCGTTGTATGTTTTGGTGTCCTTGAATGGAATATCTATAACTTATGCTGAAATTTGTGATTTACCAGAGGCAATCTTGTTGTAAAGAGACAGTCACTGCTTCCTCGAGTTCTTTCAGTAACAGAAGCGGCAGCCATTTGCAGGAAACCGTTTAAACCCCCATGTTCCAATGGCTATAAAGATGGAAATGAAAGGCTTTCCCGTCGACTTTCGGCCCGGAAACGATTTGTACCATGGGGTTCTTCGAGGCCAGTTTTGGTGGCAATTACTAATCGATTTAATGTATCTAGTACTGTTGAGAAAGATGTGGTGGAGGAAAGTGTGACTTTGCCACCTGGAATTGATCCTCTAGTATTGTGGCAACCTGAAGAATCTGGGGGTGAAGTTGGTAATTTAGCACCAATAGTGGTAGATCCGTTGCTTGTTCAGTTCCTTCGACCCCATCAAAGGTATTGATCATAATATGAACATCTAAAACTGGTTCTGAAATTGTGGAGGTGATCTATAAAATTATTCTTAATGGAAGTGTTCTTGTTCCACTTTAATAGTGTGGGCTAATTTAAAAATGAAAATTTCTATTTCCCCCCTTTAGGCTGTAGTTAAATGTTTGAGATGTCAAAACTGTTAACCTTGCATGCAGAGAAGGGGTTCAGTTCATGTTCGATTGCGTTTCAGGATTATATAGTGCTGCCAATATTAATGGATGTATTTTGGCAGATGATATGGGGTAAATATCTAATCTTTTGTTGGACCACCATGCGAGTTGTGCTTATCATTTTATTTAAAGGTTTATGTTTTTGCTTTCTTTTCCAGTTTGGGAAAAACATTGCAGTCAATCACTTTGCTGTACACCCTTCTTGGTCAAGGATTTGATGGAAAGCCGATGGTTAAGAAAGCCATCATTGTTACCCCCACCAGTCTCGTAAGTAATTGGGAGGCTGAAATAAAAAAATGGATTGGAGAAAGGGTTAAGCTTATTGCTCTCTGTGAAAGCACTAGAGATGATGTTGTCTCTGGAATTGATAGTTTCACAAGTCCACGAAGCATTTTGCAGGTGAAAATATGGACTAGTAATCTGCAAATTTCTGGGGAATATTTGCTGACGCAATAAATTTCCATTAGGTACTGATTGTTTCATATGAGACATTCCGGATGCATTCATCAAAATTTAGCCATAGTGAATCTTGTGACCTTCTTATCTGTGATGAGGCTCACAGGCTCAAAAATGACCAGACAATAACTAATCGGGTATGATATGTATGTTTTTCTTATGTTTGATTTCTGACACTTATTATCTTATTATTCTTTTTCTGAATATATTCATGAACACTTCTCTGGCATAGGCATTGGCTGCTCTCTCATGCAAGCGCCGCATTTTGTTATCAGGAACCCCTATGCAGGTGAGAGGCATTTGTTCAATAGAGATTTCACTGAGAGTTTGAAATTCGAATGTTTATATTACCATTAAGGATACACTCTACATTTGTTACCTTGCAGAATGACTTAGAGGAGTTCTTTGCAATGGTAAACTTTACTAATCCAGGGATTTTGGGTGATGCTGCATTTTTTCGTCGTTATTATGAGGTGAGCTCTATTTGCAATCTATTCCTATTTCTTATCTCTCAATTTCGTTTAATAGTTTTGACATTTGTCTTTATAAAGCAAGGATTACTAGAAGCTTGCAGTTAATTTATATGCTTCCCTTATTTATTCCAGAAGATAGTGGGATTTAACATTATGACACTCATATCTATTGTGGACTAGCTGATATCTGTCACACAAATATATATCTGTGCCTTATTTAATGGGCCTTGTCACTTTACTACATGCTCAATTTGAGAAGAGAGATGCATCCCTGATTTGTTACTTTTTTGGGTATTGAAGTTGTTTCTTCTTCAAAGGTTTATTTGTTGTCTCAATCCGAGTATGCTGTTTATTATAATTACTTCAATTCTTCATTTTACCCCAAAATACCCTTGTTGATAAGGGGACATGAATATAAATTTTGAGACTTCAAATTTGTGGTAAAGTAGGCGAGTCTATCTCTTTGATATGTATCCATATCTGGTGCTCATACCAAACTTATGATTGGTTCTTGATACTCTTATTAAGCTTGATGTCTAATTTCATTCCACAGAGGATGTGCCTACCAACCTACTCTTTTCTGTGAGATTGCTGGTTATCTTGTTTGTCTAATAGTGGCTTGTCCTTACATCACCTCTGTCATTCATTTTGTTAGTCAATTTTATTTTTTCTCCCCAAACTTCATCTTGGATTGTTGTGTATAGAGATTTCCTACAAGTACTGTCTCATTGTTTTCCATTATTTTCTTCCCATTGGAACTACAAGGGTATGCAAATTGATTGGGAAGGTGATGTGAATGGTTTCCATTCTATGTCTAGTTTTTGTATCATTTTGAAAAATTCACTCATTTTATGGAAGAGTAAACAGCAAGGCAAAATTCATTGTCATTTCGTGCATTGATGTTTTCAATTGGGCACCATTATTTGCCACATATTATTGCTTTTTTTAGTTTTCTATTATGCAAACTCTTTATGTTATGCACTACCCACCCACACTCCCAAGTTTGTGGAGGAAAAGAGGGGGTATTTTGGTCACTATTTTCGTTCATGTATATAAAAACAATTTACTATGTTCTAAAGGATAGATTAGGTCATTATTGTGGAAATATAAATAGATATACTTTTTTTTTTTTGAACAACAATTGGCATACTTCTTCAAGTGCTCAATTTTGTCATATAGAGAAAAGTTGTTTCTTGTAATGGTGTTTCTTCGAGATTTCTTAGCAAAATGAAATATAAATGACAACTCATGCTGAAGAAACCCTATATTGTTCTTGGCAATGAGGTGGGCAACCATAATTGACGTATCTGTCTAGACTTGTTCCTTTTACATCTAGATTAGTACAGCTCATTTATTATAAGGTCTTCTGTAGACAGGTATCTTTTATTCGTTGGGTCTGTTAAATTATTTGAAGGCCAATTTTATATTGATGGGGATCTTTATGATTAAAGGCTGTTACATTTGCCTTGTTGAACATGTTGACAAGAAGCCTACTGGATGGTACAGTGAATAATTGTAAGCATGTGGTGACTAATTTGTTCAATGGTATAGGAATAAAGTTTATCACCCCTCAAATCTTTTATTAGCTGATCTTGTTCTGCCTAAAGGAAATGGTAAAGACTCACATTGAACTTATTCTGCACTGATCTTTTAAACTACCATTGCAACTTGTAATATTCACCTTCATATTATATTTTAACATTCAATGTTATTTTAACTTTCAATTACTAGTGAGTCATAAGGCTTCATTGACAGAATGCTGGATGCTTATATTTTAACGCTGAGTGCTTATATTTAAACTCTGGATGCTTAATTTTGATTATGGGACATATGCCAGCCTTTATATTTAGCATATAACACAACAATCCAGCCATAAGGTGGCATAACTTAAGGATATGCATTGGCGGAGTGCATGCATCTTGTGAAAATAAGCCCTTTATAAGCATAATGTTTATATTTTAGCAACAAGCAAATTGACGTGCATTTTCTGCTTCTAAATTTTGTTATTTGTAAAATTATGAAGACACCAATCATTTGCGGAAGAGAACCAACTGCCACCGAAGAAGAGAAGAAGTTAGGTGTTGAACGATCTGGAGAACTAAGTGCAAAAGTCAACCAGGTAATCTTCTTAAAAATGTAAATGCAACTGCAGAATCTAGCTTTTATAAGAATCATGCAACTGTTTTCTGCTGACTGTAACTTTTGATCATGCTGCAGTAATAATTGCACCACATATAACATGTATGGCTAGTTTTGTTTAAACAATAAGAACTGAGCTACTGTTTCTCATATCTAGCTAAAAATGTGTTGCAGTTCATCTTAAGAAGGACTAATGCACTGCTATCAAATCACCTGCCACCGAAGGTATGAATCTTAACATAATATCATGATCTCAAAGAACGTTTTTGCAACTTCTACCACAGCTTATGTGCTAGGCACATTGTTAAAGGCACACCCAAGCCAAAGTGCTCTTGAACCTTGAAGCAAGGCACCTTCCTTGAAGCACAGAAGCCCTGTGTGTTACTCAGGCCCTTAGGCACAAAAAGATGGGCCTTGAGGGGAAAAAAAAAAAAAAAGAAGGGGGAGGGGTGTGGTGGGGGGATAAAAGAAAAATAAAAAAAAGGAAGAGAAAAAGAAAGAAAGCTGGCTGGAACATATTCTAATCCAAGAAGTGCTCCACTGTCTCTCTGTCTCTAACATTACGACCTTTTCTGTATTTCCTTCTCTCTCTACATTTTTTGGTTCCCTCTTCTCTTTTAAATCATTCTTTTATGGTAGGGTTGTTGTTTGCAGAAAGATGAGAATGAGGGGTTACTAATTGACAAGAAGCTTTCACATTAGAATTTATGATATAAATGTAACATAATGGTTACTTTATAAAACCAACTTTCACCTTTTTTCCCCTCCATTTTCTTTATATTTCTTTTCCTAAATTTGAGTTATATATCCTCATCAAGACTTGTCATATATCATTAATTATTTTAAAATGGTGTCCCTAGCTCAGATGTGAATCTTTTTGTTGTGACTTGTAACTAGTCTCTAGGAGCCCATAGCACTTATTTGTGTATACTGCTTTTTTTAACATTGTTTGAGCAACACAATATTCTTTAAAAAGGTCGTGCATTTGGTAACAGTATTGTGAGATGCCATTTGGAGCGGATCTTCTAGGTTTTCCTAGTGCTCATTGCTAGACGATGATAAGCTTTAAGTCTACTATTTTAGCCGTGCTCATATTTTCACAGCCAATCATATTTTCCTCAAATTTAATGTTCTTACATCATCTTCTTAGAAAATTATTTTGTTGATTTGAGAGCTAATCTTTTAGATTGCTATCACTTTATATTTGTATTGCACAGATAAACTTGTGATTAATGTTAAAATCTGATAATTTGATATTCTGAATGATGCCTCCTTTGCAGATCATTGAAGTTGTCTGTTGCAAATTGACTCCTCTCCAATCAGAGCTATATAATCATTTCATACATTCCAAAAATGTGAGAGAAAAATTTTAATTGAAAACTTTGGAATTTGATGGTTTAAGATATTAATGTCAGCAACAAACCTATTTGTTGTGTTACGATTCCATAATACAGGTAAAACGAGCAATCACTGAAGAAAAAAAACAGTCGAAGATTTTGGCTTATATTACAGCTCTTAAGAAGCTCTGCAATCATCCAAAGGTATGTAAAGTATTTAAAAAAAAAAAAACCCGAGAACTAATTGTGTTGGGATGTTGCTTTGACAAAGGTTATATTTTCTATGAAAGTTTCACCAAATTAGTACTGTTTTGAATTGGCTAGGTGCTTTCATTGTAATAGACTTATATGCGTACATAGTTGTGCACGTGTGCATGTGCACACAATAAAACAATACTGAAGTTACAAGCTTCACATTTGTGTGGATATATTCTATTCTGAGATAAGTTTTGGCAAGCAGCCTTATTCATTTTGGAATGAGAGTGGGTAGCACATCTTTTTGACATATATAGATTTTTTTTTATTACAACTTATGCCATGAAGAGCATTTTTATTTTCTCTTTCTTTACTCTTATAAATGTCGAGCTCAATGGTGGGTTTTCCCAAGGTTGGCCTGGTAAAAAAAAAATTTCATGAATGTTAAGGGAAGTTGTTTTTGTAGAAACCTTGATAAAAGAAGGGTTTGTTCAGTAACCAAAGAAATTGCATCCTTGCACTGCTTGGGAATGCTGTTAATTTTGACCCTCCCTATAGTATACAATGTGAATGTGGAAGCCTTCTGTTTTAGCACTTCTTTTCTAATGTGGTCACTTTTAGGGCTGCAGAATGCAGATACAGGATAACTGGAAGCTTTCTAGTATTGAATTTCCTGAATCCATATTTGCTTTCTGCAGTGAGGAAACATACCATTTGATAAGTTTTCCTGTCAAAATTATTTTATATGCAATGCATAATAATTGTTGCAGTTAATCTAGATAGTGAAACATGTGTTCCGCACAGCAAAATAAAAATAGAGAGAACTCTACATGCTGTAGGAGATCATCTGATGTATTGAAGGTATTCAATAGTTTGACATTGTATCGCACAATATTAATTTTAAACCACCTGGTTTCCTTTTTAAGCTGTTTCAACCTAAGATTACAAATTTAGTCTTTTCTTCGTTTAGTTGCTATATCATGTGCATAAGGCTCTTTGTTGTTTTGTTTTATTTGTCTAAAATGCTTTTTTCTTTCTATTTCATTTCTAATCATTGTATGAGTTCATAATCCTTTCTCATAATAGATATATTACCTATGCAGCTCATTTATGACACCATAAGAAATGGCAGTCCAGGAACTTCAGGGTTTGAAGACTGTAAACGCTTTTTCCCTTCAGAGATGTTCTCTGGGAGGTAAGCATTTGTCATGTTTTATATATTATTTATAACTTGTTCTCTGTTTAAATTCTCACAGCATTTTGTTTTCTTCTTTTCATTGCTAGATCTGGTACATGGAGTGGTGGCGATGGGGCATGGGTTGAACTTTCTGGTAAAATGCATGTTTTGGCTCGATTACTGGCCCATTTACGGCAAAGAACTGATGATCGAATTGTTCTTGTCTCAAACTATACTCAGGTAGTTTTACATGGTGATTCATGCTAATCAATGCTGTTCAGAAGTAAATCTATATATCACAGCATTTAATTTCTATTATACTCTTCTGTTTCCATTTCAGTATGGAAATGGTCTGTTGCTCTATAAACGCCACTTAGGAAAAATATTGTTGTGCAAAAATTGAAGTTGTGATTTTATAAACTGGATGTGGGGAGGAGGAACTGACTGTATTGTCTCAGTGCTGACATTGTAACTTTTTTTTTTTTTTTTCATTTGTACTATTTGAGAAATTTTCTATGATAACCTATTTATGAAATATTGTATAACAAATTTGTCTCTTGATGAAAAGGAACTTTTTAATCTCGTCAAATTTGCTTAAAGCTAAGGCTTTGTTTGTTTCATGGAATATATTTTCTCAAAAAACAATTTCTGGTGTTTGAAGCAGTTAAGCAAATTGGTCAATAGTAAATGTTCTTTCTGTCATATGGAAAATTAAGCCATTTTCAATGAAAACTTTAACAAACATATAAAAAGTAGAGGACTATATACAATAATGGAAGCACACACTCATTGGTCTACCTTCCACTTCCAATCTTTCATGGCCATCACTAGTCACCAATGGCTTCCAAGATCACTGATGATAGCAAGTTTTTGTGAAATTTTCTCATATTTTTAGTCTCCAGTGTTGAAAGAAAACTACTATTTCAATGTATTCCAAATGCTAGAAAAGCAATTTCCAGTATTTTAGCCAAACAACCGAAAAATAAATTCATTTTGTCAGAAGTTTTCCTCAAAATATTTTCTATTGACATGTTATTTGTCTGTAATCAACAGACTAACAGAGCCTAAGAATGCGTCTCTACATCATTGACAAATTATTTGCAACTAAAAACATTTCTTAGAGACAGGCATGAGGATTGGCTTTTGTTTACTCACAATGTATAATGGTTTTCACTCATCAGACTCTGGACCTTTTTGCTCAATTATGCCGAGAAAGAAGATATCCGCACTTAAGGCTTGATGGAACCACATCAATTAGTAAAAGACAAAAGTTAGTTAATCGCTTCAATGATCCATCAAAGGTATTAACTTGTTTCATGTTGAAAAATTTGCAAATCGGACCTTTTTCTGAACTTGGGAGGGTCAGAGAGTCAGTATAATTACTGATAAAGCCATCTCCATTCCTTAAAACTGCAGGATGAGTTTGTTTTTCTCTTAAGTAGCAAGGCTGGTGGTTGTGGCCTTAATCTAATTGGTGGGAATCGACTTGTTTTGTTTGATCCTGATTGGAATCCTGCCAATGACAAACAGGTAATTGATTAGAACCATTGTGTACTTCCTTGAACTTAAGATGCATGTTGACCTCCATAGAGTTCTGACTGTTTCCATAAGTCTGACCTTCTATAATTAGGCTGCTGCTAGAGTTTGGAGGGATGGACAGAAGAAGAGAGTATACATCTACCGGTTCCTGAGTACTGGAACAATTGAAGAAAAGGTTTGCTAAGCAGTATTTGAGTTGATATAGTTACTATATTCCATTTTCTTCTTGCTTGAGCATTCAACGAGTAAGGTGACATTATGTAGGTTGATATTTCCCTGTAAATTTTGTAGGTTTACCAGCGCCAAATGTCAAAAGAAGGACTTCAAAAAGTTATTCAGCAAGAGCAAAATGATAGCCTTGCACCACAGGTTCCTTTCTGTATTATTTATGCTATGTGATTGGGGTTCACTCCTGCACGTACAGTATTAATGTGCTTGAATTGCAGGGAAACTTTCTTTCAAGCGAAGATTTACGAGATCTGTTCACATTTCACGGGAATATCAGGTAATTTTATGCTCCCTAAATTGAAATATATTGTCATGGTTATAAAATGCAATTTATTGACCCATTGGATACCTTAATAAAATGCCATTTTTGTGATTCATGGTAAAACCATAGGAAGAAAATTGTTAATATAAGGATTGTCAGTTTTAAATACTATGAAACATCGTTTAATGAAATTCATTTGCAAGATGCATATTTTTCATACATTTTTTTTTATCAGGTTTGCTGAATATTTGTAATATATTCAGGTTATATTTAGGTTGTAAGATAACTCTATGCTAGGACTAGAATAGGAACTAAAAAGATGAAAAGAAAATGCCAGTCATCTGCAGTGAATCAATCATTAGTTTTGAAGTGAGCATGTACAAAATCTCATTTAAGTTGCCCAATTCTGTTGAGCAAAGACAACGCAATTGAAAATGTAAATGTCATAAAAAAAAAGGTAACATACGAGTGGTTGTTACAAGTTTCTTCCATATCATTTTCAGTTATTTGGATGAAGGATTACTATGATTGTCTTTGTATGCTTAAATGAAGCTGAATTGCATAAAAAGAAGTATTGGTCCTGGACCAACACAGCATTTATGGCTGCATTTGTACATCCCTCGTAGTGCTGTTACTTCTGAACTGTGTTAAAATGTTGTTTATTATGTCATACACTGAAATCTTGGACTTGTAGCTTCATTCTTCATCTTTACAAATTTTTGTTTCAAATTAATTTTTTAGGTCTGAAATACATGAAAAGATGAACTGTGATCGCTGCCTATTTCACAATGATGGCCTTGAGAGCATAATAGAGGCAGAAGGATCAATAAATACGTGTCAGTCAGATCAGGAGGTGTTTGATATAGGTGGATTTGCAGGAATTACTGGCGTTTTGCACAAGTTAAGGGCCTCAGAGAAGCAGGTCAGTACCAACTAGTCACAAGATATACAGTTGTCTTTTCAAGTGTGTGATTTGTTTTTCAACGTCTATTTGATCCTCGATTTTCAGGTAGGAACTCCATTGGAAGAGGATTTGGGCAGCTGGGGACATCATTTTCACTCAACATCAGTGCCAGATGCTATACTTCAAGCTTCAGCCAGTGATGAGGTGGTGACATTTGAAGTTCTAAATTTTGTTTGATTTTGACTCCTTGGTGGCAGAAGTTAAAAAGGCAGATAGAAAAATTCAGCAGTTTTTTTTTTTCTTTTAAATTTCTCAATTGAAAGCCTGGTTAAGTTAAAAAGGATAACAAGCGGCAGAAATTACTGAAAAAAAGTAGTATAGCATCTCTTAACTAATGGCCAAAATATAGGAGTAGAACGTGCACTGACACTCAGTTTCTAAAACATTTGCACTGTTTTATTTTCTTGCATCTAGCTGAGATGTGGGAAAGGAGGTTGAATGCAAACTATTTTTTAGTGTGAATCCACCATAGCTTTCAGGGGAAATAGACCAAGGTGTAGGCAGCCAATTTTCCATAAATTCAGTAGGTAATTTTTTTGTTCCTGCACATGTTTCACAAAACACTGGACAATCAAATTAGCTATACCGCTAAAGTTCATGGAATTTATGTTTTTGTTCACACAGAAGTTGATAGGTAAACCATGATTTACAAACAATTCCTGTTTTAGTATGCACTCTTTTACTTGCTGGATGTTTCATTGTTCGGTTTCAGGAAGAAGTGTTTAACCTATATCATTGCAGGTCACATTTGTTTTCACAAACCAGGTTGATGGGAAGCTTGTACCTATTGAATCAACAGCAAGTCCAAAGCTGCAGGAGATGAAAGGAAACCAAAACCAATATGATAAGGAAAATCTGGACAAAAATTCAAAGTTATTTCAACACCAGAAACCGCCAAAATTCATTTCTTTCGGTGGAGATTCTGTAAGAGTTTCATTATCTGCCCCTTTTAAGCTTTCACAAAGAACAACTGTGAAACGAATGAGAACTTCTTTAGAAGGAGCAGCAAATGCCACTCTAAAATCCAAACTATCTTTCGGAAGTCAATTACCATCAAAAAAGTCATCCACTTGCAATGTAGAACATGATGATGATTTTGAGTAAAGTTTTGGTATCTGAGATGAATTTTTCATTTGGTTCTCATTTGCTCATCAAATATAAGGAGCGGCCTATTGGTTCGCCCTAGATCTATTCCATGAGTCAGGCCTTGGATCTCAATATGTGAAGGAAATTACATGTCAGGCAGGCTAGGTCTTTCATTTTCCAAACCTAGACATGACCCAAGAATAAGTTCAGCCCACACGAATTGGTAGAAGACAACGGAGCGATAGTTCAGAGAAAATTGGATTTCCTCTTAAGGTCGTTTATTGGTTCCTAAAATTTGTTATGGTGTGCTACATGGCCTCAGAGAAGCAGAGAGTTAAGAGGCTTTCTACAATATATATCCTCTCTGCAATAAATAAAATAAAAGCTAAATTACTAGAGCCCTCTTAAATTTAGATTAATATACACTTTTGCTGTTTCAAAAATAAAAACTTGGTTTGTAAAAATGGTAAATAGTTCTACATTTTACTTCTTGATGTATAAGACAAATAGTCTGATATTTTAACTATAAATTGTTAGTTCTGGTCTCAAATTTATAGTTTTCATTGGTTATTTTGAAACAGCATAGAAATGCCTTTTGTAATATGAATTTATCATGTCTTTGGACTATTAATATGAAATATATATTAATTAGCTCAACCATTGAGTTTTTAGTCCAAATAGATAAAATTTAGTTTAAAATTGATATTAATATTTTTCAAAATGAAAATGGTAACTCAATGAGTGGTATTGTATTTTCTGAACTTAAACAAACCATTAACTAATTCGTTAAGAAATAAAATCCAAACATTTACCTTTACACTAAAACAAATAAATATTTAGCAGTCATTTATAAATGGTTGCAAATATTCAATGCATTTTAAATATATAATTTCTTTGTAAATTTTTATTAATTTTAATAGAATTTAGCATAAATATAATTAATTTATAAAATTAAAAAAATATAATATCATTCGAATAGTTGTGCTTATATAATAACTGTGGATTAAATGAATTTTCATATTGTTTGTAACAAATGAACTTGAAATTCATTTACTTTATTAAAAGAAAAATCAAATAAAAATGAATTTTCCATGCATGAATCCAATATATATATATATATATATATATATATATATATTTAAATGCCAACAAAATTTTTAAAAAATAATTGTATTAATATAAATACATGATTTTATAGCATTATTTTCACTCATTGTCTATTTATTCATTTTTTTTTATTCTTCACCCTTATTAAAAAATAATGGTATATTTATATTTTTTTTATATATCATATAATATAATTATTTTAGTTTATCTTTTTTTTTTTATACATAATTATAGAGGGAAATTATATATTTATTACAATCAATTGTTGGTTATTATTTTATTAGAGTTAAAAAATTTAACTAAAATTGATTTTTTTTTTTATTGTTTATGTAGGAAAAAAATTAATTTTTTTAAAAAATTTTCTATAAATTAAAGTAAAAATTTCTATACTGTTATGTTTTATTTAGGATTATAGTTTAAAATATAATATTAATAAATAGAAATTATGTTATTTTTATAAAATTTTAATTTAATTAAAATTTGATTTATAAATATATATTATAATTTTCTAAAATTTCATATTTTTGGTTAATTATTAAATAAATAGGTAATTAAAAAATAAAACAAATTGAACTAATAATCATAATATTGAAAACAATTTTTGCATAAAAA
>CANXYC011438595.1:0-72303 GCA_948193065.1 Aleurites moluccanus
TGATTCTTTGTGCTTATCAAACATCTGGTTCATAACACGGAAAAGCTGCAGTATACGTTCATCACTCCTGGCATTAGGTGTCAAAGATGTCTGGACAATAAAATGGCGCTGAGAGCCATCAGATCCAATCAGAGTCAAGCGTCGGAAGCTGCTTCCATGCCTTCTGACAATAGGAATATCAGCTCCAACCCTATCTAACTTAACTGTATGGTCTGGTGCAATTTCCTGGAATTGGATAAATAAATAATATTTCATTGTAGGACTAAAACAATGAATATGCAACCAGTTGTGTAAGCTACATATTATTATAGATAAAAATTCAAAGGAAAAATAATGTGATGGCATAAGTTCCAGGAATAAATTAGTACCAGTTCCCAGACCCCAATCCCACATACCAAAAATCAGATTAGTCTCTATGTGCAAAGCAGATGCCCATTGATATACCTTATCGCTAAAATGATAAATATACCTGGTCACTAAAATATTGTCCAGGAACCTCCACATCAACAACATGGAAGTCACGCAACACTCTGCTTTCTTCTTCAAGCTTCAAGATGGCAGGAAACCTGTCCTCGACATTGCTCTGAAGTACATTTTTCCAATGTTTCAATCGCTCAGTAAGTTCAGAAAGGGTGGCAGGGAAGGTAGCTGTACTTTCTGGATCTAGATCACGCTCAAAATCCTGCTTGTATTCTCTCACAAAATCAACATGCTTGTTCACAGCATCAGCCGAGAAGCAAGCCCTGCAAACGCCAGACAGTTCCTTCTTGAGAGATTGAGGAACCTCTGCAGTAGTGGCAGTTGGGTACTTGTAACACCGGTGGAGCAGTGCATTAACAACTGCAAGCAGTCTCTCCTCCGGCAAAGTAACAAACCGTGAACCAATTTCTGTAAGCAAGGCCTGCAAACCAGGAATTTTAGATTAAGGTAGTTAGGTAAGCTATACTGAAGATAATATAGAAAATAAAAACCATGATATTGAAAGCAAATGTTATAGAATGAAACATCAAGTGGACATTTTTTTTTTTGCCTTTGTTTACCATCAAAAGTCTACCCTTTTGCATGAAGAATTTAAATACTAAACCAAGTTCAATTTTATGGAATAACATGAATATGGAATTTGGTTGCAGTAATAAAATCTAGCATAGCAATCACCTCAAGTTCACCAGCCAAATTAGTGTGTTTGGTTCTGAGGGCCTCCATTATGTCCTTGGCAGCATCAAAAGCACTGGCAGCAGAAGCAACGAATCCCAGACCACCTCGCCTTAATGCATTTTGACTAGTTTCATTGATAGAAGAATTTTGTTGCAATGGTTGATCATTCCCTGAATGCACACTGGTCTCCACTGTTGTGGTTGCAGGCCTTTCAGCTTCCTGCCCATGAGAGTTCCCACCATCATGAGACCCAATCCCACCACCAGATTGAGGGCCTTGATGAGCCTGATTGTCTGTGGTTAAAGTGGTCCCAATATGACTCTGCACCCTTGCATTTCCATCAGATATTCCAAGGGAACCAGCTCCAGTAGCAGATACATTTTGCTGCATTCTTTGCTGAGCCATTGCCAGTCTGCCTAGTTCAGATTTATTTGCAACATCACGACGCTCAAGCAAATAGGTTCGAAGCCAATAATACAAAGCCTAAAATTTATAGATGGGAGACACCAAAATTATTATGAGAACATACAAGTAAAAAAATATATCATATTAGTTAACACACCAACCAAATGTGAGACACGTACCTGGGGATAGACGCTAGCAATTTTCGACAAAACAAGTTTGCAGTGAGGTGCCTCTGTCCTCTGCAAGGAAAGTAATAGTTGTGGAATCCAAGAAAGCCAAACCCAGTGGGGTATTTGGTCCAAGTATTTATCAAATGTCCTCCCCACAGGCTCATTGGGAGTATCAAAGCTCAGAAGATACAGAACCCGAGCCAGATGACTTCTGGAATTGGAAACACCAAATTTTATACCTTGAAGAAAGCAACTAACAGCATATTCCAGCCAAATCTCATCATGGGTTTCTTTATAAGCCTGAAAAGCCAGATGACAAATCATTACTATGTCCATGACAATGCTGACAACAAGAAAAGTAAACAAAAATGCATACCATGTCACAATAGTTTCCCCAGCTTATCCATCCTTTGGGCAAATTTTTGAAGAGGCTGATAGCATTGGAATATGCAATATTAGCACCTTCAGAATCACCTAGTTTTAATAGAAAATCCCCCTTAAGATGAAAAATCTCTGCTTTATGTTTCACAGGAAAATATTCCAGGTTAGTGCTGTTGATCAAATTGAGACCACTAGTAAGCTCTCCCTTCATCTCTAGATAAGCCTTTGCTTGTTCTCTTATCTTGACAAAAGCTTCCTGCAAACATGCAACAAAAGAACCAATGAAATAGTTCAACTAAATCAGGAGATGGTGGAAGAACATTCTAGAGCTTCCATATTCATGGTGAATTTGGAAAAAAAAAAAACAAAGACGAACTGTACAAATTTCAACAGAAAAAGCCACCACCTAATTTCTGGGCTAGACAGAGAAATGTAGATACCTGCACTTCCATGGTAGAATGGCCATACATCTTCTCCAGAATTGTCACACAAACATCATAGAGACCTTGCTTACGAGCAATATGAGCAAGCTTATTCACATTCCAAGCTTTATCACGATAGCCAAGGTGATGAAGTTGTGAATTTGTATTGCTAAAATCCTTGAATGCATCAATGACGGCATTATACATTTCGTTCCTCCATTGCAGCAAATCATACCAGACAGACATATTATCCCATTCATTTGGTGTTCTGAGTCTCCAAGTCTCAAGGATGTCCTTGAGATCTGCATAAAGATTAGTATGCACACCAACAACAGAACTGCCAGGAAGCTTGTTTCCATCGGCAATGTCCACAAGAATTCGAGCAGACTCTTGAACTTCAACCAACTGCTGGAATTGTTGCAAAAGAGGAATCCTAGCATGGACCGACATTTCAGGTAACTGCCACCACTGTTCTAATGCAAGATCAACACCTTTCCCCACAATGTTTTCAGCATCTCCAACACAATTTGTATTTCTATCATGAAGGGCAAAGAATGCCTGAATCAGACGAAGCTTTGGAGTTTCTTCCACTTGAGCTTTGGGAATAACATGATCCTTCATATATGTCCAATCAGGCAATTTCCAGAGGGTATCAAGAAGAATTTCATAATTCTCAATACTTTTACCAAAATCAACTAAGGCATCCCATTGACTGAGCTGACTTGCACAATAAAGCCATTGTTCTTCCCAAAGACACATCTCAGCCTTGGGTACTGCGTTATTATATGTGCCTTGAGTTGCCTTAACCATGGCTTGGTAAAAGAGGCTTTGAGCACGCTGCCAGTAACCATGCTGAACTAGTGAAAGTCCAGCTCTGGTTTCTGCAGTAATTGACCTTTTCTTCCACAACCCGCATCGCATATCTTCTTCATTGAGCAAACGATAAAGCTCAGCCAGTGATTCAGAACACTTCATTTCATTCATGAACAACATGACATGACTCTCCAGCAAAGCCAAGGCAATGTGCCATGCATTGTAAGTCTTTCCAATATATTTAATTAGTTCACTTGGCATCCGAGGTTGAGGGTGGCTCAACTGAAGGCCCTCTAGAAGTGCTTGAACAACATTCGGTCTGCTGGCTTGTTGCTTCTTATGATAATCCTTTGATAGGAGAGTAATCATTGGTTTAGCTAATGTTACTTGTTCTTCTTTATGCAAGGTCACCCAAACAATAGGAAATACCAGCACCCACAAATGGTATGCAACATTAGCATCTGCATGAGCCAACTCTCTCAATGGAATAACAAGATCAGCAACCTGCAAGAAGTGAAAAGAAGTTAATCCGTGATAACAGATTTAGGCAAACTAGATCCTACTCTCTATCTCACCAGGCAGCAAGTCAAGTCTTACTAGCCGGAGCTGCAAACAAGTACACACAAACAGTATTACTAAATTCGCAATCAAGTAAAAAACAATTCATTAACGCTCTTCTCTCAAGTACCAAATACTAAAGATGCACGTAAAACAGGGGAAAAAACCAAACAAGTATGTGAGTCAACCTTTGCTACTTAACTAACCAAGTTTAAACTATAAAAAGGGTACTTAAAATGACAAAGTTTAAACTACACAAGAGTAAAACTAGAATACACAAAATAGAAACAGAGCACCACTTTCTTAAATAGCCGAAGGGTAATCCAAAAATGGAAAATAAACTAAAGCATTCAATGATATCATTAAGTTCGGAAAGGTTAATACAAATGCAATAACCTGAAGTTTGCTCATCTCATTCAAAAACTGAGCATGCTTAAGCACAAGGCTATCAAATGTTAAAGGTGCTTCCTCAAGACTGTCTGGAACATCAGTAACCTGTGGCTGCATCCCAGAACCATCTGGAAGAGAACCTGATACCAAGAGCGGCAGCACTCTCGCAGAGTTTGGGGCAAGCGTGATGGGTTTATCCTCAACTAAGATAGCTAGAAGCAGATCAAGACCCTGTTTGAGCCAGAAAACATCACTTAAAGCTTCCCAGTCCTGGACTTGGATAATATACTGCAGTCTTGTAAACAATGTTTTCCCAAGAGATTCATGATAAAGTGAGAAGAATTTCATCCTAATGTCAGGATCCTTAGCCCGCAAACCAAGCATGAATTGTCTTTCCACCTTCTGAAACACCTCTTGACGTAACGCCAGCGGATATCTGATAGTCAAGCTCATATTATTGAAATCTAGATCAATGCAAATCTCCTACTAGTATTTACTATTACTTACTTGTTTGAATCAGCACAAATTCCATAAAGAAGTTGAAGATATTTCCTGTCCCACTCTTCCAAAGCATCAGGTTGGAAGTTTTGCTTATCTACTTGTGAAAGCTTTTGAAGAAAAGAGACTATTTCCTTAGCATTGAGAAAAGCACTCGACGGGACTGCTCCCTGTTTGCTGAAATCATCTTCAATCCACCCTTTTATCACGTCTAGAATGCCAAGAAGCACACTAGCATCAGTGTTCTTCTCTGAGAGCAAGGAATTCAAGATTTGAGTTACAGATCGCTTGCACTCTGCCACAACCATGACCTTTTCATTGATAAGCTTCAACACAGATTTCAGATTGGATATGACAGCACCAAGATCAGAACCTTGACGGGAAGAAGAAACTTCTGGATCTGTTTTCTGACCCTGATGTGGACAGTACATCAGATAATATAAATCAATAAAGTGCAGAGTAACACATTTCTTATTAATACCAAAGGAAAAACATAAAATCAGAATATAAAGATTCCACAAGGTAATAAATTTATGGTTTACAAATACCAACCCACAGAGAGCGGACTTTTTTTCCTGAGAGAACGAGAGAGTTAATCCAGACAATAAGTTGAGGCCCTTCCAATAGAAGGTTATTTCTCAAGTCAAACACCAAAATGTAGACAAATGCACTATCATGCACACTTTAGAATGACAAAAATAAGAGAATACATCTTTCAGGATTATCAGAACATACATTAAGTGGACTAAAGGAATTCAGCATGGATCAAAAAGTTTCAACAGAAGATGACATTCAAACTTTTCACACAACAAAAACGGAGGTAGTCTTCCTAGAGTACAAAACGAAAACAACATCAAAGAAGGTGCTATATCAAACTACCAAGAGAGAATAAAATTATCATTATCACAGAGAGATTCAATTAAAACCTAAGAATATTCCATCGAGTGCCTGCCTTGTAGCTCAGAAACTGTGAACCCTGGCACCCCCTATCCCCCTTAAGAATTTTCGATTTACCAAAAAACTAAAAACTTCAGAATCTAGCACAAAAACAAAAAAAGAACATGAAAATATTATACATAAAAGGTGGCAGTGGAATACTTGTCTCAGATGAGAGCCAGCTGATGATCCCATATCACGTGCCAGACGTTGGAGGATGCGAACCAAGAAATATGGTTCAATGTACTTCTCCACCTCTGTCATGGTCTTAATGACAAGCAGCACAAAGCTGATTGAATTAGCAGAGTTGTCCTCGCCCGATGCCTGGGGAGCTGTAAGAATATTGATATGCTTCTGTATCAGCTCATCAACTTTCTGATACAATAGTTTCACATCTGTTGGTGTAGCAGCTGCATCTGGTGGAAAGGCAACAAAGACCATCTTCAACAGAGAGCACAGTGACTTTCCAGCATCTAACATTTTATGTTTGAAACATGGTTCCAGAATCTGATATAAATTGAAGAAACAACCATTAAAATAATAATTTAATAAAGAAAATGATGATTGTAAATCAAGTGAGAAAAAATTCAAACAAGACACTTATTGTAGGTTACATACTTGAGATATCTGGCTGATGTTATTTCTAATAAACAAATGAGGCTGCTTCTCCAAAACTTTGTTCATGACATCCAAGCCTTGTGCAAGAGCCGTTGAAGGGTCCTTTGATTGCGATGGCTGAATGCTGGTAAGAAGTTTTTCCAAGTAATTGAATTTGACATTGGCATTTGGCCACACCTCCAGAGCTTGTGAAAGTAGATCCAAAGCTTGTTTGTACATGGTACTTGCTTCTTTATCCTTAGGCTCTATGACCAAGGCAACCTGTTTCCACATTCATTGAAATTCATGACTCCATCATTAATAACAAACATTTAAGCAGAATGACCACAATAAGCATGGAAAAATACAGACATCAAGAACAAAACAATACTTTAAGCAGAATGATTCAGGTACCAGAAGTACAGTAACATATAGGATGCGGTAAGCAGCATTTAAATAAAGCACAACAATGGTAACTCGAATGAGAAAATAAATGTTGAATATTGTCTGAAATCTCAATTTTGCAGAAAGGTGGAGCATTAGATAATTCACATCTGTATCAGACAGACCATGCCAATTGTTGAAATATAAATGTAAATTTAACAGTTATACTAGAAATCACAAATATTATACCGCAAAAACATAAACATTTCTTGTATGCTGTCAGTGTTATTATGCATGCATTGCTAAACATGGCCTAACCCTTTACACGACACCCATCATTGATTAGGCAGAGGTTCGGAGATTATTTGACTCGAGTGAGATAGAAAGGTTAAAGAATACACAGTATAATTGGTTTGCAAAGGATGAGTTTTGGACTTGAACATGAAATACAATGCAATATATTTGTCTTTTACTGCCAACAATCTAGATTTCATCCAAAGCCATATCAGGTTAGAGAGCTTTAAGGCCTAAATCCACAAGGGTTGTAGTCTGTAACCAGAAAATGCATAACTTTAACAAAAGGTTAAGTGTATATCTGCAATAGAGTTTGCTCATGTAAGAGATGCAAAATTTGAAAGAAAGCCTCACCCTTATAAGAAAGTTTATAATCATTTCTTCCATGGCAGCATTTGGTTTAAACTCTTCATCAGGTTGGCCACCAGGTCCTGGGGTTTCAATGTTAGGGATTGATGATGCACCACCAGGTGACATAACGCAGAGGGATTGAAGACCAGGTTCAACTTTAACTCTCTTACTTGGATCTTCTGGGAATGTAGATCCATCCATTGCTCGCTTGGGATCAGCAACAGCAGAGCCAGGATTAAATCCATCACTAGTCTGGCCTGTAACTTCACTATCAGTTACAATTTTCATTTCATTTTGCCTTTGCCTTTCCCAACCAACCACTAATCCAGCCAGTTCAATAGCAAGACGCCTATTTTCTGCTGTAGTATTGTATGGCAATCCAAGCCGACTGAGAGAATTGACCATCTGAGGTACAAACTGCGCTCTACAACTGTAGAAGAGATCGGAATGACGCACAATAAGCTGGAAAATGTGAATCAGATTTGGAATGGAGTGACCTTCCTCAACCAAAATTTTTTTTGTGTATCTAATCCAAATGGGCATGCGAGAATCCCCAAGAGGCAACCTTCGTGGTAATGCTGGCATTAGTATATCAAGGGCCTGCTTGACCAACAGTTTGTTCTCAGGCTGGCAAGTTCTGAGGAGTGCAACAAAAACCTGCATTTTTTAATCTATTTCAGAATCTTCTGTCACCTTGTTAAAAGAAAATGTTACACAGATACTATGTATTTATATTTTCTGCACTTGCGCTCAATGCTAATTAGCCCAAGCAACAACAATACACTCAACTACTCCAAACTTTGTGAGCAGAGGCACATGGACATGCAATCAACCACTAGGATAGATCTATGGTAATCACTGCCTCTGTGCACCATATATAATAGATCCTCATAGAGTAGAAAACAATAGCTTCAAAACAGAAAAGAAATAAATAAAATTTGTCCGATCAATACTATTAAATTAGTAAAAAGATTACGAATTCCAACCCCCACCCCCTTCAAAAAAAATGACAGAAAAGAAAAGAGGGCAGGAGAATGCGTAAGGGAAAAGACCAGCAAAAACAATAGAAAATGATATCAATTAACAGCTATTGTAATCAAATTCATTGTGATTTGTGAAGGTACCTGAAGTATAATTTTTTCTGGGGCTTGATAAGCCTCCAAGAAGTGACAAACATTGACAAAGGCCCACTGCTTACTAGCACTGTCTTCACGCTTGAGATGATTCCAGCCAAATTTAATAAGTTCTTTCCTATGATGAACAAGGTCATTTTGCAGATATTTAAGAAGTAAAGTGGCAAGCTGCAAAAGTTCTATCCTCAAAGGCTCATCATATTCAGCAGAAACCTATAAAGAAATGCAAAATACTTAAAAATTAGGAAAATGTAATTACAATTAAGGAATAAAATTATATAGAATAAGAAAGAACCATTAAGAAATTTCTTGAAATGAATAAAAATAAAGAAAAAATATAGAAGATGACCTCTTCTGGTGGATCAAGAAGTTTGTCAACTATTGTTTTTATAATACCAGGGTCAACAACCTCCCAACTTTGGCTATTCTGGAAGGCATGTGCAAGCATTGGAAGAATGAGCATTTGCATGACAACCACCAAATGATCATGAGCAAGTTGTTTTGATTGGAAAAGGTTCAAAAAATGCAAGAGAAGTGATCTCTTCAAGTTGGGTGGATAGCCTTCAGCAACCTGGTATAGAAGATGATTATTTGTTTAAGATGATTATTTTTTTAACCCATAACACTATCAAATCAACTGGGAAAGATATTTAAAACACCAAAAAATCATATGAACTGATGTACCTCAATAATATAAAACTCCTTCAAAAAGGTATAATCAATGCGAGTATGAAACAAGAAGATGGAGAGAATGTCAAATAGAACATTGACTTCAGTTTTATCATTTCGTAAGCAATTCAGGAAGCATTTGACAAGCCATTTGCTTTCTTTAACCTGCGTTTAATAAAAGATCCATAGACCATCTGTTAGTCGGTGGACAATCACTATTCATAAGGAAAATCTGCAAAAACAATAACAACAAAATTAAAAACATGTGCTTTAAATGAGCAAACATTTAAAAAAAGCCAATCTGCCTAAACCAATCAAGTCGCATTTCTCTGACTTGACAATACAGGCAGCTTCCATTGGAAGTTAGATTCATGACCAGTCAATTCTGTATCAGAGGAATTGCTACCACTTCATGAATCCAACTAAAGAAACGTGTATCACAGCCAAGCCAACCAGGTGCGAACACAGAAAGACAAAAGTTAAAAGTATGAGAGGGAGAGGGAGAGGGAGAGGGAGAGGGAGAGGCAGAGAGATCCTCTGTCTTTGACAAAGGCAAAGACATAAGGCATAAAATGATTGGTCACAAATAATAGAAAATACAGCATTTAATAGAGGACGGTAGAAGAGAGAAAATATTATTAGAACAGAGGAATCAGAACTTCTTGTGCATATTTGGTATTCAGCATTATCTTCTGCTCACCCATGTTTTAGAACCACTCAACTAATATTTTTCACTACGTAATAAGATCAGGTAATATATGAAAGTTTTAGTACTATTGCATAACAGATGAAAACTTATATGGCAAGAATTATTACTTATGCTCACATAGTAACTAAACTTACTTGCACTAAGTTCAGCTCCTGCTCATTGTGCAAACGAGAAGTTCTTGCAGGTGACTTCCACACCAGTACCAAAGTATCAAACACAGTACGATTACTATGCAACCAAGCAGGGATCAGTTTCACCAATGTTTTAACAAGCGCAAGCCCTTGAAAATAAGCATCTGAAGTTGTCACAGGGGGTACAGATGGTAAATTAGCACCATCAGATGGAGAGGTAATAAGGCTTTCATCACCTATTAAAGCACCAGGTGCAGTCGAAGATCCAGGTGTCATTGTTGCATCTGGTTTAGGCAGAAACTCAGGAAAGGCACTTGCAAGTATCTTCTCTGGAGACTTTGCAAGTTCTTCTCTCAGCAGTTGACCAGCATCTGATCGTATGATGTACATGAACCTGCAATTTACAACAGGGAAGGAAATGGAAAGGATAAGCATACTCGCTAATGTGATCATCTAAGTGCACAATTAACAACGTCCTTCTAGCATCTTATTCTTACCGTCTGAAGTATTTTGGATCACTTAATCGAGCAAGAAAATAATCAACAGCCAGTGTTGCATAACGATTTAAGAATTTAGTTAGAGGAATTCGATATGGACTGTTAATTTCACTATACACTTGTCCAGAAGGAAGAGCTCTTTCCAAATCAATGGTCAAGGTTACAAGTTCATCAAGAAATTTTGATGCAGCATGAGGAAGCAAGTGAAAAAGCTCAATAATAGCTGCAGAGAACCAAAAGAAAAGGCATGATAAATTAGTACATCCAGAGGCACCCGCACAGGAACATACAAATAAATACTTATGTATAGGTATGTACATATGTAGGCACACATGCATCCATATGTCCGAGTCATCATGTAACTATTACAATGAGTAGACAGAATTAAGATGCCTTACCTGCTGCAATTTTAGGCTCTTCACCAGCTTTCCATGACTTCAAACTCTGGACAAGCTTTTCAGGTTCTAGCCATTTCCTAAGGTGCTCCAACAGTTTACCACCCAAGGTAACGTTAAACCAATTGGATAGAAGTTCAAGTAGGCGGGCCAGACCCTGCAGAAGAGGCATGCTGAGATTTTTGGTGTGTGCCAAGTTCACTAGAATAGGCCTGAGGCTGCTCTGCAGAAGTTCTTTGGGCATCCTTTGCTGATTAATAACCTAACAAGAATTAATGTATATCAAGTGAGCAAGGAAAAATAGTTTGAATGCTAAATAAAGATGAACAAAGTGAGATAAATAAAAGAGCTCAGAAAGCCAGAATGACATAGATAATATTAAAACCCTTGTTGAATTAATTGGAAATAGAAACAAGTTTTTCAAGAAATTAAATGAAAGGTAAGTAAAAAAAAAAGGATGGGCAAAACAAGAAAAAGAAAAGGATAAGCTAATTCCTTGAGCAACTATCCTTTCATGACCAGCTAGATGCAAATGTTACAGAGACTACTAAGATTGTCTTGCCAAGCATGCATCTCAAATATTCAATACCATTATTTGTAGGTCACAGCCCTCTTAAAACTGCCCCTGCACTGTTCATAATCTACAGTTGAACCCACATCATGACCAAGCAAAAAAGATATGACAAGGAAAAGAAGATAAGAAAGGTGAAAAGAGAGAACAAATTAATAAACACATCCACCAAAGTGATAAAAGCTCAAAAATACCTGTCGTAAGCCTTCCTTAGCAACTGCAACAATTTCTGGTGTCCGACATGTCAAAGACTTGAAGAACATGGAAATTATCTTAGCACGCAATTCAGCATGATTTGGAGTTTTGAAATCTGCCCATGCCATAGTAGTACACAGTAGCTCTATACAAGCTGTTCGAAGTTTATTTAATGAGGTGGCCATTTTAGGATTCATAAACTTCACAACCCATACAGTTTCATCCGCCTCAGCTATTTGCAATGCTTCTTGGAGAAAGTTAACCAACTCTTGAGTCAACTTGAGAAGAGGGGGCCTCAAGGCCAGGCAAAAATTCAAAGCTGTAACAGTCCCAACCTACAAACCATAAAATCAATTTAGTGAAGAAAGTTGAGGAATTACATCGATTGTCAATAGCAACCAAGAGTACCTGTTGATCAACAGTCTTTGATCGTAGGGGTCGCATGATAAGAGGCTGAAGCAAAGGCTGATAAAGAGGCTCAAGCAACTCTGATACCTCACTGCCAGTCCTACTAGCCAAAAGTTGCAAGCATGACTGCACATTCTTTCTCACAATAATAGATGCATTGGGATTGAACAATTCTGAAGCCAGAAAATCAACCACCCCTTGAAAACTTTGCCTGCGAGAATCACTGTTTGCTTCATCGACATTATTCACCACCCGAAGTACCTGTGTAAGCACTTGACTAGTCTCTTCCTGCTCTTTGCTAGCATAAAGAGGAAGCCTTTTGAGAACATATACCAGACCCCGCACTATTCTCACTTGGAAAAGGCACAAAGTCTCAACAGTGACTTTTCCTACCAATGCACCAATTCCCATAACACCTCCCATTTGTGCTTGCCATGTACTCCCATAGCAACAATGCAAAAGACGAGGCAAAAGTTGCTCAAAAACTGGGATGCGAACACTTGGGGGTGGTGAGTATACAGGATTCATTGATGGACTAGAGACAATCATTGGAGTACCTGAACCTCCTCTTGACATTAGCACATCAGCATGTTTTGAGCGAGCAAGGAACAGAAGTGTTTCAGCAAACAAATTTAGAGCACTAAGAGCAGCTTTTGCATGGACTCTATTCTCATCTGCGAGCACATCAACCAATGCATCCAAGAATATCAATGGGTCCAACTCTTTCAGATTAGAACTACTATTCTTTGACCTAGAAGCACCAACATTTGAAGAAAGCATTGGGCCCCCGACAGCAGATGTTGGAATTGAAGGGTTAGGTGAGGTATAATCAATATGAAATATCATTGCAAAATGGCGGCAAATATTCACAACAAAATCATCTTTGGAGTCATGAAGCTCGGGTTCCGCACTGGCAGCAATTATGGTCATTAATAAGATCTTAAAAACTGACTTCTCGGCCAAAAGTTGGGTCTTTGTCTTCACACCTAAGTCACCCTGGCATAATACAGCCATGGTTACAAAGTAACATTTTTCATTTTTCAGAAATTTTTAGTAACTTTTTTTTCGGAAAAAAGAAACAGATAGGAACAAACATTTTTGAAAATATGGCAAAAGACCCTATCTCCGAACATGCACAAAATAAAAAATTTTGGTAAATAAATGCAATTTAGAATGAAGCAAGGTACAGGATTTTTTTTCCTCTTTCATTTTTTTCCCCTTTGGTGGGATTTATGGGGGATGGGAGTAATAGAAGGTTTTACTAAATTTCTCACATAATCATAAGGTTTCTAGAAAATATTAATTGAGATGACTTGAACAGAGAAGAGTACTGAAGATAAAATGCAGCAATAAAGGCATCATGATGCCCAAGAATTTCATCCAAAATGGAATTATATAATACACAGATTACGCACACTCATTGAGATTTACCATGTCCTACGAAGGGATGAGAATAAACAATTTCATATAAGTACAATACATTTTAAGAATAAACAATATCGCTCCCCGCCCTCCCCCACTGATAAGAGGTATAAGATGAGAAAAATACAAGGACAAAAAAGAAAGTTGAAAAAAAGAAACCACTAGGCGTACTACACTGATTTTAGAGTTTAAAACTTCAAACATAGGACCATTGATATCTCCCCACTCTCTTGGGAAAAAGGTGACAGATAATACAGAAAATAAAGCAAGATAGAATCAGCCTCTATGCACAATAAATTCAAAGACTGGAATAGTTAAAAAGTTTAATATCTTATTATACAAATTTCAATTACAGAAAGACGAAAAAGACACATACACGCCCACACAAACACACATGCAACAAAAAATAAGCAAACAATGATGACGGTGATGACAATGACAGAAACAGAGAAATGCAAAAAAAAAAAAATATATGAACTCCATTCCATCATTTACACCAGATTCATGAAATTATAGCACACTTATTTTCAATCCATTTTAATAAAGAACACTAACAATTAGTCCAATATGCCTGAAACCCTGCCATATTGGCATTCAACAACAGAATGAAATCCCAAAAAAAATAGTTTACTTTAGCAATTTCAAACATTTTTCTTTGAAACCAGTATTACGAAAATAAAAACATCCACAAGTAAATTCAAGAAAGAAAGTATACTAATTTCATGATAGATTATGAAGCACTAACAAATGCAACTTCCAACAGCATTTTAAGCAACATTGTTTTACTGACCTTCATATCTGATGTCTCTGACCTGCGCCGAGATGAATCAACTGTTGAAACTAACAAAGCTGACATCTTCCTGGTTGTACATCCCTCATCAGAAACACTGCCAGGCAAATTAAGCTGAGAAGATAAACAAACACGAAGAAACTTTAGAGCTTGTTTTCTATAGAAAGCATCCATGCCACTGTTTTTATGCATCACAGCTGCTACAGCAAGATTTATGCATCGATCTAAAGGCACCAAAAATGGGGTTGAGGGCTCAAATGTAAGAATCACACGAAGCCCATGCTCTGGGTTCTCCTTGCACTCAAGAGCTAGAGGTTCTTTAAGAAAACGCCTGTTACGGCCACCTAATTTGCCAAGAAGTTGCAATGCTTTTCCACCCCAAGGGTAGGGTGCAGGCCTTAAGTGAGACCATAAGGCTAAAATCACCTCTGACATAACATTAGCCATACTAGGTTCTAGGAAATCAGGATTTAAACTATCCACCCAAAACTCGAGCGTTCTTAAACCAAGACTCACTAAGTCATCACTCCCCTTCAGACACAAGACAAGAGGCTTCATAAGACGGGGAAGATACGGTAGCAATGCGCTTAAGCGTGCAGGCAATGTTAAGCATAGCTCCAGCAGAAGGTCCCTCATATCTTCTCCAGTTGGGCCCTCAAGCATTGTCAATAACATATTTAGACAGGGTTGTAACATTGGTATCAAATCTCGGAGGAGAAGCTCAAATTTACATCCTGCAAGAGCTCTGAACATTGTACGAAGAAGTTGCATGTAACCAAGAGGCTTTTCAACTTCAGTAGCATTCTTCATGCAAACTTCCATTATAACAGGCACATGAGGCTGCAAAATTCGTTCAAAATCTGCAGGTGCTTTAGAAACAGCACCAAATATAAATCGAAAGAGATGCAGAACCAGTTTAGCAGCAGGTGAATCTGGATGCTTTAAAACATCAAGTTTGCTACTAACAAGAAAGTTAACCAAGACATCAGCAAATGGCTTGTACACTTTCGGAGACTGCAGAAGAGAAGAAAATATGTGAACTAGTTGAGTGTTGCTAATCATCCATTTAAAAAGCTCAGGCATACACAAAGAGAACATGTCCATAAGATCTCTAGGTTCCATTATAGCAAGAATCTGGGAAAAGTGATGTAGCATGTCCCTCTCCTCATCCTTCTCCTTGAAGAGGGCTAAGCAATGCACACCACTCTTCAGGACACCAGAGGCTTTCCATACCTGGCCAAAAGCCCAAAATTGATATCATATCAGGCTAATCCTGCAATGAACACACTGGAACACATTATATCTTAAGTAATACCTCATCTTCTCTCATCCCTTTAAACACTTGAGGTGCTGGTGTGTTAGATGATGGTGAGACGAGCGCCTGTGAGTGTGTTCCATGTATCAAAGGAGAAACCTAAGACATTGGGAACATCAGATAAGAAAATGGAGGAAAGAAAATGTAACAAATTACAAAGAAGAGAATAAGTAACCTGTGATCGTGGCATGTGTGCATGAGTGATGCTCCATATGATAGTCTTCATTCCTGAAGAAAAACCAGTTAAAGTTTCTTAAATTCTAGTGAAAAATAATTAAAAATGATAAACTAATACAAAAGCATATATGCCCAATTGTCATCACGTCCTTGAAACTTTTAATAGCCAATATTTTTAGAAAACAAAAAAAAAATTCCTATCAGGAAAAAAAAAATAAACAATTACAGACAGAAGTACAGGAATCTTCTAAGATTAAAAAAATAAAATAACAGTAATAATAGAAAAAAAATTATAATAGCAAGTGATATGGGAAATTTTGGGAGCAAATAATTCCTGAAACTCAACAAATGATAAACAAAATGATGAACATAGGGGAAGAGAGTCAATTACCCATAACTAATGTCTTGATCAGATTCTTACAATCACTTACTTCCTTGGAATGTTCCACTGGAACTTGCAAATTCAAAACTGCCTGCAATTAACTAGATTTCAAGATCAAAAGAAGAAGAAGAAAGAAAGAAAAGCAACAAAGAAACAATTGCTAACGCATTTATATGGGGCATCATGGAAAAGAAACAAAGAAATCATTGTTTTCTGTAACAATGTAATAGACGAATAAGTTTCTAAAGCCCACAAAGCATAGGCTCATAAAAAAGCCAAAAGAACCATCTTATCACACAGCAATTTTAAAGAAAGACATGGTTCCTAAAAATCTGAGCATTCCTCTCAATTCAAATACTCCATAACATTGTAAAAAAAAGCACTATTGCCATAGTTCCTACTGCCAAATTCTCTCCAATATAAACCAACAAAACCTCTGACACTGTAAAATTGATGGAACTAGAAGAAGAGAAGACAGGAGAAAATATGAAGGCTTTTTTACTTCAAAGGAACACTACATATTTTTTACTTCAAGGATAACTAAATGCTAACATATCCTCTTCATTGATCATAATTTTCAGGTGATAGATACTCCATGGGTTCTTTCCCTCTCACCTGGAAATGCAAGTTTTCCACACAAAAAATTTTAAAAAAAAAAAGTTTAATTTTTTCACAATTATTTTTGGATCTCTAATTTTTATTTTTAAGTGGTAAGATGGATAAGCTGAAATTATTTAAGTTGTGATGAATTTTGGAAAGCTAAAAAAAATAATTAATGAAATAAGAATGCTTGAACTTAGGATTTTTCCCATATTTTTTTATGATTTTTTTTTAATTCAGATTTAAATCTAGAAGAAGTGGTGGCAGCATTTTGTTGGGCTTCTAGTTTTTTCTTTTTTATAAATAATCAGGAAGAAAAGGAAAAAATGTTATTTTTTCAAAAAAATTTGGGTGAAAAGATATAAGCTATAACTAACAGATTCTGGTTTTGACAAATGGCAGTTCAATGGAGATTCCAATTTAGGAATGAGCCATTATAAAGTAATTGAACTTTATTTTAACAAAAAAAAATAAAAAATACTTAGATTGAAAATATTGATAAATTATTATGACTTCAAAAGTTTTTATCCTTTATCAAAATATACATGTTGATGAGAATAAACAAGCAACGCAAAGAAGAGACTAAAATTTAAGTTGATGACTTAAGCAACTCGAATTTGTATTCCACATTAGAGATTAAGAACATACAGTTAGCAATCTCAAGGAAAATCACAAATATAAAAACAACCTGCACAGGTAGTTCAAGCTTTGACCTCAAAGTAGCACGTTCCTTTCCTTCCTCACCTTCCTCCAATAGCTATAACCAAAAAAAAAAGTTTATCAATTTTCACATTAAAAAAAAATTATTAAGCAATTGTAGAAGAAAACCTCTCCAACAAAAGGGGAAGAAAATAAACTTTTATACGTGATCAAAAGTTGCTTTCTATACTGTCAAGTGTAACAATGATTCTGGATTCAACAGACCCGTCTACAATTATTATAATATCTAAAAAGAGAAGGGATTTTAGCCAATGCTTAGCCTTGTAGTTAAGAAGTTGACTTCAAATTGAACCTTATCAAAGACAGGTTCCAAACAACAAATCAAGTACATTCCAAAAAAATAAAAAAGAAATCAAGTATTGTTACAACAAAGCATTTACCACTAGTGTTAACATAGCACAAAATGGAAACAGATAAACAGGCACATATACCTGTGGAATTGTGCGCTTGAAAGTGCTAAATTTTCCAACAAAAGCATCCAAAATGCGCCCCTGTAAACAAACAGAAATTATTACCAGAAACAAAGAGAAAATCCTGCCAATGATAAAGAACTGGCAAGAACAGGAAGTACAAACCAGTAGAATCCGAGCTTCATCCATGGAAGGTTGGTCCATGCCTTTCTCAAAAATTGGCTCTACCTAAACCCAGACAGAACAATGACATCAATGATGGATTGTAGAACACAACATACAGACCCATATTCAAGCATCTCAATACAGGAGTCAGTATATGCACCAGATTCAACATCAACCGGGCACAGGTAGTGTGGATTCCAATTGACAAAGAGGCATCATGCATGTTACTCGAGAACAAGTAAACAATCCGTGATAACTGCAACATTGTAATACAATTTTATTAGAACACAAATTTTGCAATGAAAGGATACAATAGGAACTCATGATATTTGACACAATAAGGTGACAATACTCTCTTGAGTTCTTCAATTTACATGTCGGTAATAAATTGATATGAGGGATGACAACACAGAAAAATAGATGCTTGCATTTTCGCTATTATTACATATAATATATAATATGTTGACAAGTATGCATACCAGTTCAAGGCAGGTATGGCAGCACCACCCCAGTCCAATTAATAAATGGTGCAGGATTCAGTAGGGATGAGATAAATTTCCATCCATGAACATATACATTACTTATAATCAGTATCATTACCACCAACCCCCACTCCCCAGCAACAACCAAAAAGACACACAAACACACACACACACACACACAGAGAGAGAGAGGGTAAAATCCACAGCATATGATATTAATACAATGGCATTCAGAATCCCAAGACAAACAAATTTGAGTATCCCCAACATGACCATTAAGCAAGTCATAAAAATGATACATTTGGGGGAAGCAGATGGGAGTGGAACTCCTTACCAGGATCCTTTAACACTTAAAAAATAAAATGTTTCAAGGCACCCAGACTGGATGTGTAATCTTTTTCTTTTTGTCTTTCAAATTTCATTTGTCATTATCTAGTATCATATATATATATATACATGTTATATTATTCTTAAAAGGAAAACAATTCCAGGCTCCCTAAGATGAAAACATAAATCTGATTGCATATTCTAGATATGGAAAATAAAAATTCATATTTTACTGTCTATCACCTCATCTAAATTAAAAAAAGAAAACAAAAATCTGTAATTTAAATACATAGAAATAAACTAAAATCTATTGTTTTTGTTGGGAAAAATATCACATATCGAATAATGACAAAATATATGGACTTATAAATGAGTAAATGTTGGACCTAACACAAACCAATTGGTTTTGTGCAAGTGATTCCAATACTTGCCCACTTATAAGCCCACATATGTACGGACCCATAAACTTTAATATGGTATTAGAGTTTTATACCCAAATGAGCTAGATTATGGAATCCATATTCAAGCCCCCTATTGTTGAACTAATGATAATGACAGTCCGGACCGAAACTGAAGAAGAAATGTCAGTCAGTCTATCTGTGGGCAAATGTCAACCAGCTTGTTAATGTTAAGCCACGGGCCAAGTCTGGTTGTACTTAAAGGGTGTGTTGGGAAGAATATCACACATTGAATAATAATAAAATATATAAAGGACTTATAAGTGAGTGGATATTGGATCTTGCACAAGCCAATTAGCTTTGTGCAAGTAAGTCCCCATGCTTGCCCGCGTATAAGTTCACATATGTACGGGCCCATGGACTTTAATAATTTCCAAATGGCATGAGTTCTTTAAATATTCAACTTTAAAAGGTATGCAGCAAATCTCCGATTTCTGAAGTAAATTGTCTTTATTTTTATTTTTAGCTTTCCTACTTATTGTAGAAAATCCTGTTCTAGTATGAAACCACTATTTATAATGCAACTTTATAATGAATCATAATATGACAGTCACTAGCTGATAATTGTGTCAAATAAAAAAAAAATTGATTTTTTCTTCTAGCTTTTCTCTTCACTTTTGTTTTCTATTTCATTTTAAGATATCTTTATTATCTAGGATATGTAATTCAAGTTTAAAAAATATATGATAAAATAAATAAATTAATGGATTTTACTATAGCTATTTTCACAATTTGCGCAAAAAAATGACTAACAATATAACTTATATGTATAAATCACAAGATATTTTACATTTATAACCCTACGCAGCCCCCCACCTCCCAAGAAATAAATAGTCTAGCTTCACCATTCATTTAGGACATCTTATGAAAACAGCACCTGTGACAAGGAAAGGTCACTCCGAACATGATGAACAATCTCCGCCAGCAGACTATAAGCTAATGGCCTCAGTGTCTCATAGCACGCTCGACCAGTTCCAACTAAAAACCTGGAATGGAGTTTCAGAAAGAAATATTTAATTCTATAGTTAACAATAAATATAACAAAAAGAATGCAACAAGTCCAAGCACTGAAAATTGCAACCCTTCTAGAAACTTATTGTATGCCAACCAATTACAAGAGATTCAAAATGATTTAAACACCAAAGGAATAAAAATAGCATGACTTCTGAGGGAAAGTAATAAAATCAACAAAATAGAACACACAAACAATGGCAATAAACTCGGTCACAAAAAACAGCTGCACAAACACATCAAGAACAAGCCCTCTATTCCTTCACCACAACTATGACAGACTTCTTGAACAAAAAGTAAAGTTATAAATTTTTTCATTAGAAATTCAAATAAATTTAATTACTTCTATGTTATATCATACGATTTTATATGGAGTGGGAGAAGTTCCCAATAACAGTACTATACTGAGAATATTCAATTTTTTTTCTTTTCTTCCTCTTGTTTTCCTTTTCAAAATTTTCAATAAGTTATTTTTCTAGATAAAATAATGCAAACAATATGATGATATTAAAGTGTTGTTTCCTTTGCCTCCAACAAGCCCATCAAACTAAAAATCAAGTATTTTATAGCATCTTATGGCAGTTTGTTCTAACTAAAGAATATAATATCAAAGTTCTTACCTCTCTTCTAAAAGTGTGTCAATTAAAGGAAATAAACCCCTCTTGAAATCTGTTCCAAGGACATGCTTTAAAGCAACTAACAATTCCTACATAAACAAGCTCAGATGTCAACATTAACACCACAAGAGAAAAAGAAAACAAATTGATAAAGTGAGGGAATTATAGACAAGAAATCTCTCACCTTTCTAATGGATACAGAGTCAGAACACGTAACAAGCAGATTCACAATGCTTTTACATATACTTTCCTCATGGGGCTTTATATAATCAGCGAAACTTTTCAACAAGTAAGTTAAGAAGGAAACTGTCTGTAACAATTGAAAATAGTGAATAATCAACAAAAATGCTTAGAAGAAACAAATTCATTAACTCAATTTAGCCTTAATCCCAAAATTAATTGGAGTCAGTTATATGAATTCTTTATTTTCATTCTAAACAATTTTGGACAACGACTTCCGATAATTGTTATATATCATTACAAATACATTAAAAATAAAAATAATTAAGTTCACTATATGAGTGTAGTACTCTCATTTATTTTTCACTAAAATTTGGTCTCTTCTGGAGATATGACATCTATTTTATGTCTCCCTCCTCCCCCCAAACAAAAAAAAACCATGTTAGAAAAGATAAAAAATTGCAGTCCCCACTGGGCATATGAAAAGATATGAAGATTAACTTTAAAAGCAAACTACAATAATTTTGCAAGGAGGTGCACATGAGAGATTCATAGAAATTTTTGGAAGATTTCTACTGTATTAGAGTAAAAATCACTAAAATTCATCTAAGCCTCTAGCATTAAGAGATCAAACTTTAGCCCAATACGAACCATATCTTCATTTCCTTGAATAGAATATGCAAAAGTGAGACTAGACTGCCCACCCTTGAACTACTTCAGATTTAATCTCGAGCTGCTTAGACAGCCTGGGCAATAAGAGGATATTTTCAATTCTTTTTCTTTAAGGCATCATCTATCCAATCCCCAAGCCGGCTGGATTAAGGGAATCCTCCAAATTGTAGATCCTTGCTAAAAGGATATGCTCCCAAGATTTAAGATTTCTATTCAATTCTTAGACGAAGAATTGCATAATTTGCAAAAGCAACAATTTGTCTTGTTATACATAGACTATATAAAGATACAGCACGCCAATTAATGCCAATTAATTTACAATTTACTCTCATCCAGAATCCTTCTAGATGCATTGACAATATAGCAATAGTATTTGCTAGGAAAAACTGTCAAAGGACGTCGAGAGAAACAAATACTCACCTTAACCTGTGCACCCTTCAGTTCAATGAAGTGACTCTTCAAATTAGAAGGAACCTTGTCAGGACCTGGAACAGATATTGCATCAACCATCAAAGGCAGCAAGTGAGGGATGTTAGTTTGAACAAGTCGGCTATACAATTGAAACAAAAACATCACTACAAGTGGACTTTCTGTAACTATCTTGAATGAACGAGTGCTTGGATTAAGTTGCCCATTTCCAACAAATGCAGTACCAGAAATCACTTGATCTGAAGAAGAAGAAGTCTCCATTGGTTTAATATCCTCCACAGGTGGAGCAGTATTATCAAAGAAATGGCTAACAGTTGATTTAAAATTATGGTATATCTTGCATACAAAGTCTAAGAATGGCTGAACTTCATTTTCTAGAGTTGGCCTAAAATTCCTAAGAAGATCAAAGATAATCCGAATGCAAATCAATCCATTTTCCTCATTATCTGTAGTAAGCACTTGCATTGCGACTTTCAAGAGGTCCTGAACAAAGGGTCGGAGAACTTCACTATGAGGGAGACGATTGAGGATCTCTACAACAATATTTCTAAGCTTGTGCTCAGGATTATCTATGAACTGCGGCTTTGTAATTTGTAAGAGAATGACTGAGAATGCCCTGAAGTAGCATTTAAGGAAATTTAAGTACTCTGCTGTGTGAGCAATCTCAAGACTATCACGCACCTCCATTGCCATCTGTAGCCTTGACTGAATTGCTGTTTCAAAATTAAATTGGGAGAAAAAATTTTAAGGAAAAATTAAATAGGCACTTAATAAACTTCAAATAACAATCATTTTACTTATAAAAACAGATCTTAATAAACCTCACATAACAATCATTTTACTTATAAAAAAAAATACTTTCCTAGACAAATAAACTTTCCCTCATTTTCTCACCAAACAAACAGCAAAAGAAATAATAAAAAAAGACAGAGATAAAAAATGTACGGCGGTCAAGCTCCACTAGTTGGCGAGAATGGTGATCGAAATTCTGAATAGGACTCATGGTGTCGCAGAGCAACCGAGAGACGAGATACAGAGGAAGACGGGCAAAACCAAAAACCCTAACTCTGCTATTTGAGAAAAACAAGCAACTCCTTTATCAATTTCGGTTTCTAGGGTTTCAAAGTAACGGCTTTTCGCTTGGCTCTGCTCAAATTTGTTGTTCCACAACTAAAGTATTTAAGAGAATAGTGTGATTTGTTAAGGTTTTGTGGGGGTTTTGAAGGGTGATTTGTTAAGGTTTTGCTGGGGGTTTGAAGTGTGAATTGTTAGGGTTTAACAGTGAAATGAATTGGATTTAATATTTATATGATTAGCAGAAGACAGACTCGCACACTTCTGCTATAATTTTCCATTCTTGCATCTCAGGCCCTCGACGAGGAAAGTCGAGGATTTTATATTAACAATGTATTAGATAAAATTAAAAACTTTAGTAGATTTAAAAAATTGTTATATTCGATAAAAGTCATGAATTAATTAATTAAAAATTTTAAAAAATTTATAAAAATCAGGAATATCTAATTATAATTTTTATAATCCCTATAAAAATAAATATGTATTCAAAAATGATTAATTTTTTTAATTAATAGACTTTTGTTATAAATATATAAATTATTATAGATATTTTTTTATCTTTTATACTATTTTATTATTTTATATGTCCTTTCATATATCTCACTACACCATTATTTGGTGTATTATATTTAATTTTATTGTATTATTTATAAAATGTAATCTATGGTGAATTTATGTAGTAATTTATAGTGAGTTTATATATTGTAATCTATAGTGGAGATGAACCCTATAAAGTTCCTATAATTTTGTAATAAAAATACTAAGAAGATAATCGAAAATTCTCTCTTCTAATTTCATATAAAAATTTTATATTCTAATTTTGATATTCATTTTTGTGTAGATTATATTTTATACTTGTTAAAATATAATATAAAATAAAAAAAAAAGAAATGATTTATGTTTGTGATTTTATTAAAGTATAAGTGGAAAAAAAATTAGAATAATTATTATAAATTTTTTTAATTTAATCATGTATTGATAATGATAGTAAATTTATTTATTTTGATATTACAAAGTTATTCTTTTATTTTAAATTTGTTGATTTTTTGTTAGAATTAACTCTTAATATGTGGAGAGTATTTACAAATAATGATACGTTAATATTTTTCATATATCGAATATGCTGCTACAGTATCAATATAAATAAAAAGATTATAAAAATATTATGAATTAATTTCATACCTTCTGGTTTAAACTCATTCTCTGAAGTGAATACAATCATACTTAACTAAATAAAATAACAAATTGTTAATGAAAAATTTATAAAGCACATCCTACTGGTTTTATCTCATTTCTTAATGTGAATGTAGTAATATATAATAATAATACTATGAAATTTAAAAATAAACATACAATAATTATTATTTTCATAAGAATAAATAAATATCATAAGAATACTTATCATTATCAGAAGTGAGATAAAATTATACATAAATAAGAATAAAAAATGTGGATAAAATTTTTAAAATAAATATTATTAATATGCTATGTAGAAAAATTGATTACATATTTATCGTATGATAAAATATTTTATTGATATTTATCGCGCATTACAAAAAGAGAGAAAAATGTGAAGATAAATTTTATCTCTAACAATGATGACATTGATTATGATTATATAAATATTGTTCACGTTGATTTGACAGATAATTTTTTGAAAATATTGAAAAGTAAAATTAATTTCGATATATATATTGTGAAGAGTGTGATAACTTGTACAATTCTTAAAAATGTCAAATATTTTTCTTTTTTTAAAATGAGTAATGCAGTTGTTTCTGGTAAAATAAAAAAATAATTAAAGGTTTCATAAGAGATAATATATTATTATAAGAGGAACAAAATTTATTATACGTAATATATTATTTTCTCAAAAATTTCATAGAAATTTATTAAGTTTTAAAGATATTAGAAGTAATTGATATCATATTGAGATGGTAAATTAGAAGAATAAAAAATACTTGCATATTCCAAGCATTATTTCGAGTAAAAAAATATATTGAAAATTTTTTTACTATTTTTTATAATTTGTATTATACAAAAATTGGTAGAATTGAAGAAAATATTTTAGTAAACTAGAAGTTTACATATCCAAATATTTTTATTATTTGGCATGACATATTAGATCATCTTGGTTTAAAAATAATGAAAAAAACTATTAAAAAGTCACATGAGAATCTATTAAAGAACCATAAGATTTTTCAAGTCAATCAGTTGGTTTTTGGTCAAAAATTAGATATTTGTTATTTATGAGTTTTTTAATGTGCAGTATATATCATAATTATTGCACCACAAAGCACTAAAATGAGTTCTCAAAAGAGATTAGAAATATAAATTGAATATGAATCTTCCTCAATAATTAAATATTTTGATTGATAAATGTAAAATATATTTACTACTCAATTTGCAGATTGTTATTTGATGAAATAGTATTCCGAACATTAGGAGGAAATAATAAAAGTTGAGAAATACAATAATATGTAATACTTCAACATTATCTAAATCCTATAACAAAACAATATGAACTGTAAAATAATTTATTTGCAAAAAAATTACATTTGCTGATTTAAAACAAGTTACAAGATTTCGTATAACTGATATTAATGTTTTAATTTGTATTAACGTTCCATAAAGATAATTTATTAATATTAATGAATTTCAAGTACACTTAAAGCATAAAAAGCTATTGGTTACAATGATAAAATCCTCGAAAGAGAAAAAAATAAATAATAAAAATAATTTTATTGAAAATGTAGATACTAATATAGATATAATTCCTGAAAAAGTATAAATATTTGAAAATATAAAAAATGAAGAGATATTGATAAATTATATTAGTTATGAAAAAAGATAAAATTAAAATGAAATGGTTGTTAATTACTGCTTTTGCATATAGTGTAACATATTTTTATGAATGAAAATAATGATTTTGAACCATTATTTGTTCAATAATGTTGAAATGGAGTTAATTAACCAAAATAAAAAGATGTAATATAAGTAGAATTAGAATCTCTTAAAAAATATAAGGTTTTTAGACTAGTTGTCCAAAAACCAAAAAATGTGAAATCAGTAAAATACAAATAGATATTTGTGAGAAAAAGAAATGAGAAAAATAAAATTATAAAATATAAAACAAAACTTGTTGTACAAGAGTTTTTACAAAAAGCTGAAATCGATTATGAAAAAATATATCCTTATGTGGTGGATGCAATAACATTTTAATATTTTATCAGTGTAGTAGTGCATGAAACACTTGATATGCACTTAATAGATGTAATCACAACTTATCTATATGACTCAATTGATAATGATAGTTATATGAAAATCCTTGAAAAATTTAAAATGTTAGAAAAATATAATTTAAACTTTCGAAAAATTTATTCAATTAAATTATAAAAATCTTTATATAGATTAAAATAATTTGGGCGCATATAATAAAATCGACTTAGTAAATACTTATTCAAAATATAATATAATATAAAAGTGATATTATAAAAAAAAATTATATTGCCATAATTATTGTATATATTAATAATTTGAATATTATTAGAATTTCTGAAAAACTTCCAAAAACAACATATTATGTGAAAAAAAATTTGAGATAAATGATCTTAGAAAAATAAATTTTTATTTCGGTTTACAAATTGAACATTTGATCAAAAAAATTTGTATTTATCAATCATCTTGTAGTAAAGATACTTCAATAATTTTATATACAAATAACATTTATTAAATAGCCTAATGGTTATTCGATCACTTAATGTGAATAATGACTTTTTCCAATTAGAAAATATAATAAAAAAAACTTTAGTCATGAAATATTATATCTTATGCAATAAGTGCACTAATAAAAGAATGGTGAAATTGATGTTCAATAAATTTGTTCAAGTGACAATTTAGTAGATTTGTTTACTAAGATATTACCTACTACAACATTCAAGAAATTGGTTTATAATATTGAAATATGACGCCTTAAATATTTTCAGTGATATTATAAATACGAGAAATTTAGTATTATATGTTTTTTCTCTTAATCAAAAGTTTTGTCCGTTGGATTTTCTTGGTAAGGTTTTTAATGAAACAGTATAATATTTGCAATGCGATAATATTGTACTCTTTTTCCTTCACTATTTTTTTTTTCCCACTGGGTAACTAATAAGATTTTAATAAAATATATTCTTTATAAAAACGGACATCTAAGGGGAGTGTTATAAATATATAAATTATTATGAATGTCCTTTTATCTTTCATACTTTTCAATTATTTTATATGTCTCTTCATATATCTCACTACACCATTACTTGGTGTATTATGTTTAATTTTATTATATTATTTATAAGGTATAACTTATAGTGAATTTATGTTATAATTTATGATAAGTTTATATATTGTAACTTATTTTGGAAATAAACCCTATAAATAAAAGTTCTTATTATTTTGTAATAAAAATATCAAGAATATAATAGAAAACTCTCTCTTATACTTTCATATTATTGTGTTATTGTTATTATTATTTTCCTTATTCTTATTTTCTTTATTTTTCATTATAACTTTTATATATTTTTATTGACTTTTTATATAATTATAGGAATAAAAAAAATCTTTAAAATCTTTCATTTTCACTTTAGATTTTAATCAACTTTTTTTATAAAGTATAAAAGTTTCATCTAATAAAAAAAATCAGTATTTCATTGAGTTTTTATTTTTTATGTTGTTCATATACTTTTTTTTTATTCAGTCAAATTTTTTATTTCCTCGGTGTTTTTCTTTATTCATTAACGGGTTTTTTTTTCACATTCTTCTTTTTTTCTTTTTTCTTTTATTTATTGAGATTTTTTTATATTGTTCATATTATTTTTTTTTTTGAACTTATCAAAGTAATTTGTCCAATCTTTTTTGTTGATTTTTTATAAGAATTAATTTCATTTTTGTTATCTATTTTCTATACTTTATATTTGAAATATAATTACATGCATTCAAATTAAATATATTTTGGATCTACTTCCCAAATATTATTTTTTAATTAAACCTGTGTTTAAATAATATTCACTTCTTAATACTAATTAATATATAATTTACTGTTAAAAATTTAGTTATTTGTATAATCTAAGAGTTTTAACTATAAAAAATAACGATTTGTTTAGTTGAAATTAAAAATAAATGGAATAAGATTTTAAAATTTTACTTCTAAATTTAATTTTTAAATAATTAAATTAAAAATTATTGTGTATTTGTAAAGTGATAAACAGAGAAATAATATTGAACATTTCATTTTTCTAAATATTGATTTAATTAATTTTAGTATTTGGATTGAATAATATTATTTAATTGAGAGTTTATATTGTTATTTATTTTTATTTTTATTATATAAAAAAATAAATTTACTATATTTATATAAAATAAATATTAAAAATCAATAAAAGTCTATCAATATCTATAAATGTTTATTAATGTTTATAAAAGTTTTTAAAATAAAATCTTTTAAAATAAAACCTTTAAAAGTCATTCATAAATTTATAAACTCCACAAAAATTATTAAAACTCATAAACTCTGCAAAAATTATTCACTTAAAAAAAATTCATAAATATTTTTAAAAATTTTAATTAAATACATCATCATAAGACTATACTTAAAAATATTCAAAATTCATGAAATTTACTTAAATTTATGAATTAGAAACCATGGAATGTGAAATCAATTGAATTAATAAATTTTATTATTTGATATTAAAATAAAGTCATTTAATTTATTATTTATATTCTCATATATTCATGTTTAGTTAAATAATCAAATTTCAAGTGATTTTTAAAATAAATTACTAACTTATCCTTTATTTGTTAATACACCTCCTAATATTAAATTTCAATAAAAATTAATAAATATCAAATAGTAGGTTTCATAAAAAAAATATATATATTACTCATGGTTATAAATAATTTGTCATAAAAATACATATAAATAATTACCAATTAGATGTGCATAAATTTTACAAAACATTAATTCTAACATAGAAGTTGTATCATCAATGAACTTCACCATAGCAAATTAAGATAAAAATTAATGAAATCCCTCATACAAATGAAATGATGGGTTTTGTCAATTTTCATCTCATAGGTGGGATTTTAAAACTCTCAAAAATTATATATTTGGGCATATGATGTATTTACTAATTTCATATATTATAACTTTTTTTTAATGACTAAAAGGTAAATTTTTAACAAAATTCATTGATTTGATTAATTTCAACGCTCAAAATTCTTCTATCCCAAACATGACATAATGGACTCAACACTAATAGCCCAAGTAAGCTCTAAACTTATTTAAAAAATAAATAAATTTTCATGTAAAATGTGTTTAAATTAGCAGCAAGTCTCTCTCTCTCTCTCTCTCTTTTCAAACAAAACAAAAGGCTAAACAAAATTGTTTATGCTCCTAGAATAACCAAGGGAGTCCAATCTCAAAGATTGTTGAACTCCAGCTATAGAGGAACCACCAGCTTCATCAGGCCAAAAGGAATCGAAATAGCCAGGTTCGCTAGGCAATCAGCGGCCAAATTATTTTCCCTACACATTCCAATTTCTATCTAATAATTCTCTAATATCATCAATGATAGCTTGAAAAGGGCTGACATTCATATTTCTGTTCTGGATTATCAACACATCTTCCTTAGCATCCATCTCTGCAACAAAATATCTAACCCCTTTTTTCCAAGCAAGTTGGAGTTATGTCTGAACAGCCTAAAGCTCCGCTTCGCAAGCAGAGCAAATCCCCAAATTAAGCATAAAATCACCCATCCACTTACCTTGACTGTCTCTGAGAAGGCCTCCCACTCCAGTTTTTTTTTTGCAATTCAGTTTTGAAACTCCATTTGAGTTTAGCTTAAACCAGCCTGTTGGAGGATTCTTCCAATAAACCTGTAGCTCATTAACCTTTCGAATTGCGGCAGGTTAATTCAATATATTTATTCAATACAAACATAAAACATAATATTTAATGTAATTTTCTAATAAGTGTAAGCACTCACATAAAATATAATTATAAAATAATTAATTCAGATAAATATAAATAAATAATATAAAAATAAATTGAATTAGAAAAAAAAATGAATTAAATGAGATAAAATAAATATTTTAATAAAATTATATTTTATTAAAATTTCTACATTTTACTCATATAATTAATTAATATTTTTAAAATACTCGTTAAAAAAATTATATTTAATAACAATAAAATATAACAATAATAAGTATACATATGATTCGTATTTGACTCATAAATTTTAAATTTTTATTCATATTTATCTTACCACGGATAAAATTTATTTAGAATCAAAATATCAATTTTATTTCAATTAAAATATATAAAAAATAATAAATTTATTTTATTTTATTTTTATAATTTTTTTTAACAATGGATATTTCATACAAAATATAATTCTAAAACAGTTATGTCAAAAAAAATAAAAATTTTAATAGAGTTATATTTCATTATAATTATTATCATTTCAAGTGATAGGTCATGATTTTCTCTTTTCACTCATTTATTTTAGTTTTAAATTTATTTTATTTAATATTATCTAAATTTTTATTTGTTAATCAGTGTTCACAGAGTACTAATTAGAAAAATTATTTATTTATTTAATTACTTTTAATTATTTAAAAATATCTATTGATTAATAAAATTAAAATTCTAAAAATTAAGATAAAATTATAAAAATATTTATATATTTGACTTTGAATTATACTTAATTAAATTAAATTTTTATAAAATAATATAAGTTTTATTTATTTTATAATTATGTTTTGATATAAAATAATTAAATTTTATTAAATTATTTCATTTATTGATAAAATAAAATTTATTTCAATTGAATTTTAGTGAGATTTGAATTTATAAATTGGTGCTAATCCCTTCTATGTTTGCGTGTGTGCGCTTGCACCGCTACTATCCTAATGATAATGTTTTTGATTCCTACAAAATTAATATGGCTAAAACCAAAATTTATCCCACCACCACAGTCGAATCGTCTAATCCAACGGTTCATATCAACCCCAGACTCCACGGAATCAATTGCAACCGTCCAATGCAAAGTCAAAGAAATGGTGTCTAAAGGACTCTATGGCCAAGCCCTTGAATCCTACAAAAAACAGCTCCATCGCGCAGGTCTCCCTGAAAACGCCTTCATTGTCCCTACGGTTGTCAAAGCTTGCTCTTCTTCCTCTCAGTACCATGGCTTTGGCCTTCAACTTCATAACATTGTCCTTAAATCAGGCTTGGATTTTGATCCTGTTATCTCTAATGCCTTCATTTCTTTCTATGCTAAATCTTCAGATGATATTGAACTTGCACATAAGGTGTTTGATACCATGCCTAGGAGAGATACCGTTTCATGGAATTCTATGATAAATTGCTGTATACAAAATGGGCTTTTCACCAAAGCATTTGAAATGTTTAAGGAAATGTATAAATGTGGTTTTGTACCGAAACCTGAGTTGATTGCTAGTGTTATTTCGTTTTGTGTTCAGTTAGGAGATTTGAAACTTGGAAGAGTTATTCATGCCCTTGTTATTGTTGATGAGAGGATTGAGGAGGAGGTGTTCCTGTTAACTTCTTTAGTTGATTGGTATTTTAAATGTGGTGAGTCGTCCATGGCTTTAAACCTGTTTAATGGAATGAAAGTGAAAAATGAAGTTTCTTGGACTATCATGATTTCAGGGTGCACTGCAAACTTCGACTATGATATGGCCATTGATTGTTTTCGAGCGATGCAAATTAGTGGGGTTAGACCTAACAGAGTAACATTGATTGCGATTTTACCAGCTTTTGTTGAACTGGGTTGTGTTAAACATGGGAAAGAAATGCATGGCTATGCATTTCGTCATGAGTTCAATTTTGATCATCGTTTCTTATCTTCGCTTATTAACATGTACTGCAGAAATGGGGAAGCATTGCATCCTGCTAAGCTTATTTTCGAGAGATCGAAAGTTAAAGATGTTGTAATGTGGAGCTCAATTATTGGGAGCTATTCTCGAAGCGGGGATGGTGTTGAAGCCATGAAACTCTTTAGACGTATGAGAGCAGAAGGAATTGAACCAAATTCTGTGACTCTATTGGCAGTAATCACTGCCTGCACAACTTTAACTTCACTTGAGCATGGAAATGCAACTCATGGCTACATTGCAAAATATGGCTTGAACTTTGATGGTTTTATTCAAAATGCACTTATAAATATGTATTCTAAGTGTGGCTGTCTTGGGGCTTCACATCAAATTTTCGAAGAAATGCATATTAAGGATTCAGTTTCATGGAGCACATTGATTGCTGGTTATGGCTTACATGGTTATGGTAAAGAAGCTTTGTGTCTTTTTCATGAGATGCAAGTGAGAGGGGTGGAACCAGATGCAATTACATTCCTTGCTGTTTTATCAGCTTGCAACCATGCTGGTCTTGTCAAACAGGGACAACAGATCTTTGATAATGTGAAGAAGGATGGAAAAATTCGACTAACTATTGAGCATTATGCTTGCCAAATTGATCTTCTTGGAAAATCAGGGAAAATTGATGATGCTCTTGATATCATGCGAATGATGCCCATGAAACCTAATGCAGCAATATGGAGCTCTGTGGTGTCAGCTTGTAAAACTCAGGGAAGATTGGAAATTGCAGAAATTTTAGCACACCAGCTTATAAAATCAGAACCTGGGAATGCTGCCAACCATACTTTGCTGAGTATGATTTATGCTGAATCGGGTAACTGGCCTGGTGTAGAAGAGGTAAGGAGACTCATGAGAGTACAGGGGCTAAATAAATGCTATGGATTTAGCCAGATTTCAGTAGGAAATTGAAGTTTATGACCTGGTAAAGTCCTCATTTGTAACTCTACTTTGTTTCCAATTTTGATTTGTACATGAAGTAGGAGACATGGTAAATCGGGATGTTCACTTGTATCTTTTTATGAAATGAAATGTATGTTCTTTGCCTCTTATGCACAAACCAGTGTGGACTAGTTTGAACTCTGATCGAATTAAGTGGAACTCGAATATTTTACAAGCAGAGCTGGATAATTTGACTTATTAAAACCTCTAAAAATTGCCACTGTAAAACCCTAAAGTATTTTAAGCTCGTTGGCAGAAGCGGCAGAAGCATAGAAAGCCAACTCGCATTTCCAGCTGAACCAACGGCTCACTTCCATTCCCATCTGACGAGCAATATCAACCATCTCAAACTGTATCTCTGTATAGGCAGAGCACATACAAAAACCCTATCACTCATACAACCCCAACACGAAAAATAGATGCATTGGCTTTTCTAATATCTCAGTTCTCACTCATCCTTTTATTTAAACCTCAAAAACTATGATATTCCATTCTTATAACCATGAAAAGCGTCGACCACTTCCGTGCTGTGGCTAACCGCTACGCAACCCAACTTCAATTATGTTGGCCTCAAAGCCCCATCTCTTGTTCCTTTGCCTGTACCATCCATGCCCACATGATAACTTCTGGGTTCAAGCCACGTGGCCATATCCTCAACCGTATGATTGATATTTATTGCAAATCATCAAAACTCTCCTATGCCCGCTACCTGTTCGACGAAATTCCCCATCCAGACATTGTTGCAAGAACGACGTTGCTCTCTGCGTATTCTGCCACTGGGAATCTAAAACTTGCGAAAGAAATTTTTGGTGGAACTCCGTTAATTATGCGAGATACTGTTTTCTACAACGCCATGATCACTGCCTATTCGCATAATAATGATGGTCATGCTGCTATTGAATTATATTGTGACATGAGAAGGAATGATTTTAGGCCTGATAATTTTACCTTTACTAGTGTTCTTGGTGCATTGGCGTTTGTGGCTGAAAATGAAAGGCAGTGCCAGCAGCTGCATTGTGCAGTGGTCAAGTCAGGAACAGGGAATGTTACTTCGGTGTTGAATGCATTAATATCTGCTTATGTTAAGTGTGCATCCTCAGCATCAGTGCCGTCTTCATCCTTGATGGGTGTGGCTAGGAGATTGTTTGATGAAATGTCTGAGAGAGATGAGTTGTCATGGACAACTATTATTACTGGGTATGTGAAGAATGATGATCTTGATGGAGCAAGAGAGTTCTTTGATGGAATGAGTGAGAAATTAGCGGTGGCATGGAATGCAATGATTTCGGGTTATATGCATCATGGTTTATATCAAGAAGCATTGGAGATGTTTAGGAAGATGTATTTATCTGGAATGAAGTTCGATGAATTTACTTACACGAGCATCGTTACCACTTGCGCAAATGCTGGTTTCTTTCAGCTTGGTAAGCAAGTGCATGCCTACATTTTAAAAGCTGAGGCAAAGCCTTCACCAGATTTTTCATTGCCTGTGAATAATGCACTGATTACATTATATTGGAGATGTGGTAAAGTCGATGGGGCTAGAGAGATATTTAAAAGTATGCCAGTGAAGGACCTTGTATCATGGAATGCAATTTTATCTGGGTATGTGAATAGTGGGCACATGAATGAAGCTAAATCCTTTTTTGAGGAGATGCCCGAGAAAAATGTTTTGACATGGACTGTAATGATATCAGGGTTAGCTCAAAATGGGTTTGGGGAAGGGGGTTTGCAGCTGTTCAACCAGATGAAATTACTAGGTTTTGAACCATGTGATTATGCATTCGCAGGAGCAATTACTTCTTGTGCTGTGCTTGGATCACTGGAGCATGGACGCCAGCTCCATGCTCAACTTGTCCAGTTTGGGTTTGATTCAAGTCTTTCTGCAGGAAATGCACTAATAACAATGTATGCAAGATGTGGTGTTGTTGAAGCTGCACGTTCTTTATTCCTTACTATGCCTTGTGTTGATTCAGTATCTTGGAATGCTATGATTGCTGCTTTGGGGCAACACGGGCATGGTGTTGAAGCAATTGAACTTTTTGAACAAATGTTGATGGAAGGTATATTGCCAGATCGGATAACCTTTCTCACAGTTCTGTCTGCTTGTAGCCATGCAGGTTTAGTTAGAGAAGGGCGCCATTACTTCAATTCAATGTATGACGTTTACAATATAACCGCAGGTGAAGATCATTATGCCCGTGTTATTGATCTATTATGTAGAGCTGGGAAATTCTCAGAAGCGAAGGTTGTGATGGAATCAATGCCTTTTGAGCCTGGGGCTCCAATTTGGGAGGCTATTCTTGCTGGCTGTCGGACTCATGGGAACATGGATCTGGGCATTAAAGCTGCTGAGCGACTCTTTGAGCTGAAGCCCCAACATGATGGAACCTATATACAGTTGTCAAACATGTATGCTGTAGCAGGCCGATGGAATGATGTGGCCAAAGTGCGGAAATTAATGAGGGACCGAGGGGTGAAGAAGGAGCCTGGTTGCAGTTGGATTGAGGTTGAAAGCATGGTCCACGTATTCTTGGTTGATGATGCTGTGCACCCTGAGGTGCATGCAGTTTACAAGTATCTAGATGAGCTGTGCAGGGAAATGAGAAAATTAGGGTATGTCCCTGAAACAAAGTTTGTGCTGCATGATATGGAGTTTGACCAAAAAGAAAACGCCTTGGTTACTCACAGTGAGAAGCTTGCAGTTGCATTTGGGCTCATGAAACTTCCCCGTGGGGCCACTGTCAGGGTTTTCAAGAATCTCAGGATCTGTGGTGATTGCCATAATGCTTTCAAATATATGTCGAAGGTTGTCAACAGGGAAATTGTTGTGAGAGATGGAAAGAGGTTTCATCACTTCAGGGATGGTAAATGCTCTTGTGGTGATTACTGGTAAGCAGTTTCTGATGAAATCCAAGAAGTTAAGGTTCGAATCAGAAATTTGTTTGGCTTTTGATGGACTTTAAAGATACAGCCTTGCCTCCAACCACATCTCCAAAGTTTCAGTGAGGGAAATTGTAGGCAGTGATGCGGTGAATTGCAGTGATTACTGGTAGGCAGTCTCTGTTAAAATCTGAAACAGGTTTCATTCAAATCAGAAATTTGTGTGGCTTTTGGTGGAATTCCAAATGCAGTCTTGCCGGTTCCGACCATGAATGCAACTTCTAATGTAGATAATTCTTTCAGATGATTATAGGACAGTGTAATACTAACCTAATAGTGTAACACTAACCTTAGTGTTTTTTCCCCCACTCCATTTATTTACCTGAGTTTCCTTCAACAGAAGAAGAAGCTCAAGAAGTAACTTGCCCAGCAATCTCCAATTGGATGATTGATTTTATTTTTTTTCCGAATTCAGTGGTATTCTTATTTCGTTGTGGGAGATTATCAGTGCGTTTTATGGAATGCTTTTTCTCGAAACATCACTTCTGCGCAAGTCTCTTTCTCGGGAAAAGCACTTTGCACTTCACTTCTATCCTTTGCTATAATAGTATATAGTTGGCTTGGTGATTCTGGAGTAAGAAAGCTCTATGTCAGTGCAGAAAGGGTGAGAACCATCAGAACATCTTATAGGAATTTCATGTTTAGATTACCAATTCCAGAATAATGCTTCTCAGGGAGTTGGGTATGCAATATGCCCCAGGCCTCTTTTGCTTCACTTTATTCATCAAATGCATATGCTATTTTTAATATGCTTTTTGAGGATTTTAAGGAACATTATACCACAAAAGCATTCAGAAAGAAAATTTCCGAACAAGTTCTCGAGTCTCTTCTGTGAATATTTTTTTTTGGATTCTCAATATGCTTGTGCAATTCATGCATAAAAAGAAGACTGTAGTTCAAGTTGTAAGATTGTGATGTTTTCTAATCAAGCTCAAAATAGGAGTATACTTCTGTGAAAGCATGCTATTGGACTGTAGGATTTTCAACTAGAGTAGAGCTTCTGGTTTGCCCTTCTCTTTTTGACATGATTGCTGATGCATCAATGCGATGGCGGTCTAAAGAGTACAATCGAAAGGTAACTACACAGATTCTTTAATTGGAAAACAAGTAGACGGTTGATACAAATTTTCTAGTAGTAGTGCACAAGTAAAATTGCTGATACAGACACATTAACCAAGGAGCATTCTTGAATATTTAGCTTATAGAACTTAGTAATGAATTTCATTATTGGTTTCAGAGCCGGTATGCTGTTCCCTTTTTAGAATTGTGAAGTATCCAGAAATCCAGATTGTTGTATCTAATAACTGTGATCATTAAAAGCTTTTTCTCAACATTCATTATTCATTTTCTGTATCACATTATGAACAAAATGACTTTGTTACTGCAGCCCACTGCCCAGATTGCAGGAAATATTGTCCTAAATATTTTTGAAAATGTCTGATTACCCCAATTTGTGTTGTTTTACTTGTTTATCTATTTCACATGAAAAATATTTTTCTTTCTAAAAATAACTTCTTGCTCCTAAATTAGGCCTGAGACTTTGAAGCGTCCATGAACCTAAAAGGAAAAGAGATTTTTAAAGACAGAAAGGAAGGAAGATGTCTGTTACCCTAAATTTATTTTGACATGTTTAATTAAAGGAATTTTTTCCAAGGAGTGCTCTTAAGGTATGGATAAGATAAATAGTGGATACATTACAAATTGATAATAATTTTAACTCAAAATTTTAAGGGAGTTGCACTAAATAATGAATAAATTACAAATGATTGGTCGAATTTTTTTTTTTCTTATCTCTTATATGCAGATTAATTTGTTTAATTTAATTTTTCTTTTGGATATGTTACAGATGCTTTCAAGAACTTTAGGTGATTGATTATTAACATCATTCAACATTTAAAATAAAAATTTCAGGATTTAATTGTTTTAAGTTATTTGTTAATATTAATTTTTAAAAGACTCAGTTAACTTAAAAATCACTCAAAATGGTAAGTTAAAATTTTCAAATTAAAATTTACAATCAATATATGTATATTTTTCATTACTAAAGGAGATTTCATAGAAAAAATAGTTAAAAATGAAAAATAGTTGTCTCAAATATCAGCATTCGAAACTCTTGCTTTCAACTCTGAACCATCTACCAACAAGCCTGACATTTTGAATCTGTACAAAAGACCATTCTGTTTTTACCTTTTATTCAAGGATCATGTGGCTAATTGAATGCGTTATGTAGATGTTATTAGTACTAAATTATTAACAGAAATATAAATTTAAGATAATATACATGTTTTTATATAATTTCTGAAGAAACTTTGCATTATCTTGATAGAAGAAAGAGGTCATTCTCTTCTGCTCCATTTAGGTCTAAAACTTAAATTGTCTGCAAGTTTTTATTCACATTTCTCAGGTGTTAAGAGAGAGAAGCTGTGGATCCACAATTTGTTAAAGACAAATTGGTTAAATTATTTGTTCGTCTCTGGCCAAAATTGCCAGCTAAGGGGACGGAACCTGCAAAAGTCAAAAGATAAATAGCTGCTTCTGCTTTAGATCAAGAATCCATTGTGTTTATTCAAATAAGAAAGCCTTAAATTTTAACATTAAACAGACTATCAATATGAAATACCAGTTACTGGAACAGGGCAGTATACCATTGTATGTTCAAGAATATATGAAATACCAGTTACTGGAACAGGGCAGTATACCATTGTATGTTCCAGAATATTATGGATTACTGAAATCCCTCTCTTAAGGTTCATCTGTCCAGATGCAAACAAAATTCAATGCAAACAGAGAAAAGCTTCGTTGATTTTTATCCATCAGACGTTCATTGATGCAAGACTCTGTCTATTTGTCTCAAGTAAAATTTTACCTGACAAAAAGAATGAAGATGAACATCATTGCTCCCAATTCTGTCGGTAAACTAGCCTAAAACTTGCCAAAACCACATTGCGTCAATTAAAGCGAATTAAACAGGTTTAACATTCTTTATGATTGGAAATGTCATCAACTGCCATCTAGAATGTATTCAAGGACTATGAAGAAAAAAGAAAAACAGAGAAAGAAGAGAAGAAGTGAGAAGGCCAATGCTGTAAAGATGAAGATGTAAATCATAATACATCAATTAAAAAAACAATCTTTAAATTATGAATCCCTGGACCTTATATATTATGCATTTGGCGATGCACAATTTGATATCCTCCTTGGGAAACCTCAAGATTTGTATGATAAAATAAGATAAACTACAATGCATATTCAATCTTACCAAACCTTTAAGAGGTTGAAGAATTTGTTACTTCAGCTGTGCTATGTGGACTAGTAGTGTTATCAGCAGATGGAGGCACATAAATTCGTGCTTTTTTCAGAATTTCAGCAACAATCCAATGCTTTCGCTTGCTTAATGGTCTAGAAGGATCCAATCTAACCTGAAATCACGGTTCCAAAAAGTAAAAGATTATATAAACAGTCATTATGCAATTGCAGGAGCAATTGTTACTGCAGTAAATCATACTAAATATGCATGTGTACGTTCAGTGGTCCATTCTACTATGGATTATAGATATAAAAGAAAAAAGGGAAGAAAGAAGCAGGAAAGGAAAACAAAAATGTTTGCTTTTCCACTCCTAATATTACAATCAAACCAACTGAAGCATATTGAATTCACATCAATCACTAAAAGAAGGACTGCATCTTTAAACTAAATAGAAAACAGAAGTCGATGAAGTACAAATCTCACAAGGCCAGGCAGAACAGAAGCCTCGGTGTGAAGGCACAACTTTTAGTCTTTATTTATATAAGTTAAAAGTAGGAAAAAAATGGAAAGAAGTTTACACTGACTCAGAATTTATCTGACACATCTTTGTGCCTTTCAACAAGACAAAACCATTAGTTTAGATGGGGTTCAACAAAGTGAGCTTTGCACACGAGAAGAATATAGAAAGAAAGGAAATTTTACTTGAGAATAGCTAATAGGAGTTTGCAATTTTTTATCTTCATACGTAATGGAACAACTATGGTGCAAACGTTATGGATGTCCAATGCTTCGGGAGTGGTATGGTGGTTGTAACTCGTAACCATAAATAAAATGTCGTATCTCGTATAAAGAAGTTTCTAGTTTCGGAGGCTTGAGAAATGTCGGTCAGATCTGAAAGCTTCAATTTTCTTTCTTTTCCCCTCTCATATCATATAGATTTCCCTTTGTTTCCAAGCTATTTTATTTTCTCGGCAACCAAACAACAACTATTGTAAATTCACTTTGAAAATCAATTACAACTAACTCTACGCTCCTAAAATATACATAGAAAATCAGATAAGTGATTAAATCTAAATCTAAATCTGCAATAGAACATATAGCATGCATCCTTTAAAGAAGAAGAATGGAATTGGGAGATAGAAGGTTACTCGATCCCCGATATTACAACAGTTTTGCTCGTCATGGGCCATGAATTTAGAGGTGCGCTTGACGTAGCGGTTGTAGAGCTTGTTGTGAAAAAGCCGATCGATGGCTACCACCACTGATTTCTGCATCTTGTTCGACACCACCATCCCTACAACAGACTTCATCCTCCTCAATTTTACTTAAAACCCTAAAATCCCACGATTCAATTGGTTCAGCTTCTTCACTGTCAATGTCTATGCCTCTTCAAAACGCACCGTTTTTTCTCTGTATATCTAACACTTTGCTTAAAAACTCAATGTTACCTCCTCCGCTAGGCCAGGGTTTAATTACAGCCTCAATTTTTGTCACTAATGTATCACTGATCCATTGACACTCTAGAAACGAGGGTAGGGATAACAACGGATCCAGTTTCGCCTCATTTTATAAAAGTTGAATTCCATCCGTTTAATAATGAAAATAATTGTCTTATTATCCGTTTAATTTGAGGTCGGATTGAATAGATGAATAGAGTAACAAAACGAATAAAATCATATATATCCGATTATATATATTTTTTATTTTTATTTTTATTTTTTAAAAAATATATATATATTTTTATTTTTTTTAATATTTATATAATATAATTTATATTTCACATAAAAAATAATTATAAATTAAAAAAATATATAAATAAAATATTAAAAAATAAAAATATATATAATCGGATTGAATTTAGAGCAGATATTACCATTATTCGAACCTTTCAGGGTATAAAATAAAAAATTAGTCTCGTCAGATTTACTAAACGAATTGAATATTATCTGCTTCATTCGAGTCGGGCCAAAATTCTCATCCCTTTCCTAACATGTTTATTTTTTAAAAATATATATATATATTATATTTTTTTCAAATTTTTATACAATATAATTTATATTTCATATAAAAATAACTATAAATTAAAAAAAATTATATATAAATAAAATATTAAAAAATAAAAACATATATAATCGGATCGGATTTAGGGCAAGTATTACCATTACTCGAACCCGTCACGGGTATAAAATAAAAAATTAGTCTCGTCTAATTTACTAAATAAATCAGATATTATCCGCCTTATTCGAGTCAGGCTAAAATTGTCATCCCTTTCCTAATATGTACAGGGATTATAATTGTTGAAAAAAAAAAAAGTTATGGAGTGTAATTGAGTTAATATGATGTTAGATTTTAGTTTGATTCACTTAGAAAATTTTAAAATTGTCTTGAATTCAATTGAAATTATAAATTCAAATTTAGAATTTTATTCCAACAAATACTTGAACTCAATTAATTTAGATTTTATTATCATTAAAAATTTAAATTTTATTAGTATTAAAAATGTAAATAAATTTGAATGAGCTCAAATATCAAGTAATAAATTATTATATATCGTATAAAATATATTTAAAATTATTTAAAATTTTAATATTTGATTAAATTTATTGTTTGATCCATTACTCAAACTCGATTCTATTGAAATTAATCAAATTTAAATATGCTATCAATCAAATGTTTAACTAATGAGTGGCTTAACTCATTTCGACCAAGCAGGTTTACTCAATTTGAAAATGTTGCACTTTGAGTTCTAAATTAATGAGTTTGGGATTTTATAGAGTGTTATAATTGTTCACTTTGAAAATATAGTGAAAATATATAATTAGATATAGTCATGGTTGCATCGAGTTTGAGTTTGAAAAATATCAATTTCTTTTTTTAATTTGACTTGTTACACTCTATGATTTTCTTTATAAATTAAAGCTTGAGATTCGACATAAGAACATATGAATGAGGAGATTGGGATATGTAATTTTTGTAATTGTTGTTTTCCTATAAGGTTAAAGTTTCGTTTGATTTAGTTGTTTATAATAACTGTTACTTATTATTGATAGCTGTTAGCTGATAACTGATAGTTGATAACTGATAATTATTATTTAATAGTTGATTGTTTCAAATATTTAGTAAAATTATTATTAATTGTTAGTTATTAATACGTTTAATGATTATTAATGATAAATATTAATATATATTTTTTTATTTAAATATTATTTTTAAAGGATAAGTAGTTTTTTTACTTAAAAAACAGAAGTTATTTTTAAGACCATTAATGATAAATAGTTGTTATTTGACAATCTAATAGTTAACAACTAACAACTGTTAATAATTAAACGAGTATGATACAGCTGTTGAGAAAAAAAAAAGCTAATAATTACATAAATTTTTTTTGCTAAATACCCATTTAGTTATTCGTAGTATCTATTAACTGTTACTGATAACTGTTAATTGATAGCTGATAACTGATAGTTGATATCTGTTACTTAATAACTGATTGTTTTAAGTATTTAGTAAAATTATTATTAGTTGTTAATATGTTTAATAACCATTAAAAATAAATATTTTATTTAAATATTATTTTTAAAGGATAATTTAATATTTTTATTTAAATAAATAAATTTTTTTATAAATAATAACTGTTTAACTACCTAACAGCTAATAACTGTCAGTAATCAAACGGATATGATAAAATTGATAAGAATTAAAAAGCTAATATTAAAATTTTTTATTAAACATTCATTAAATAAAAATATTTATAAATTTTCATAAAATATATAATTTAAATATGAATTTTATTTTTAATAAATCGGATTTCAATCTATTAAATTTTGACAAATTTAACACTGGTAAAACTTTAGGTTTAATTTTTTGTGACATGATCTAATGTGATATTTTTTACTATTCTTAATTAGAAAAAAAAATGAAAAAGAAAAAGGTGAAACGAAGCCGTTTCAAATAAGGAAATTAAACAAAAGTAAAGATCCCCAAATCTTATTATTATCCCATTGAACTTGTTTGAACTAACATTAACATGCACCAAGCCAGGAATTGCTGAGATTAAATCTGGGATCGACCCAAATAATGAATTAAACCCCAAAAATACATTCTTTAATAAAATAAAGTCACCAAAATTTATGGGTATTTCACTAGTAAGAATACTGAAGGAAAGATTGAGCATTTAAAGATTTTCAAGGATTAAAATTGAACTGGGTATTCTTCCTTTGTGCTTATTACCAGAAAAATCCACATGGGTAAGATTGAATTGGAAATGTTTTGGTATGTAACCAGTAACATTAGCATTGAAAATAGTAACAGACTTAAGCTTATGCATATTACCAATAGCCACAAAAAGCCTACTAGCATTGACACTTGATAGCCACATTACTTGCTGTGAGATCGATGAGATTGACAAAATGAGAGAGCCAGACATCAGTGAGTAGGAATAGCAATTTTGTATGTCTCGTAGGGTATTCGCTCCGAGTAAATGAGATGGTATGAACTTTTATTTTAAACTCGAATTAATTTCGAATTGAGTTCGGATAATGATAATATTTGCTCTGAGTTTAATCTGATTATATATATAATATATATTTTTATTTTTTAATTTATAGCTATTTTTTATTGAAATATAAATTATATATTATATATATATATATATATATATATATATATATAAATGAGTATTATCCGTTTCGATTTTAACGATATTTTTATTTTTAAATAGATGACGTTGGAATTTTACTTTGAGAGAGTAAAGGCAAGTAAAAGAGTGAAGAGACTGGGCAAGATCTGAAGGGAAGCAAATGAGGGTTAATAGGACAGTTGGTAATAGTTCAGTGTATCTTTTAAATTTTTGTTTATAAATATTAATTATTTCTTTATTTTAGTATATTTTATGAGAAAATTTATGTTCATTAAAAATTTAGTTGCAACTTAAAATTCGAAAGCCAGCTTTTTGGGTAAATGGTGGAAGCTGGTAAGCTACCCAATTACTCTTGCCAATTTAATTAGATATTAGAAAACTACACATTTCCAAATTCTCATAGCACTGTAATTACAAGTGTTTCCATGCTACACATTCTATTAATGGGGTCTATTTGTTTGTTACAATGAGTAGAGGCAATTAATTGTTATTTTACTAACCAGTTAATCTTAATTTAATTTTCTCTCTTTAATGCTAAAAAATATTTCAATTGATTTTTGCGAGTCTTGAACTAAATTACTATAACAACCCACTCCAAAATTTATTATAATTAATATTTTGATTTTTATTATTTTAAAATTAATATTTTAAATTATTAAGATCTATTAAAGGAATGTTTTTTTTTTTTTTTTTTTTTTAAGCATTGGAAAAAATAAATGATTTGAATTTATCTAATCAAGAGATGCACTATTAGTAGATCATGTTTATGAATGTTAGGGGAATTCATATTAATTAACTAGTAAGGAGAGAAGTCCTAATAAAGGAATTAAGCATAATGGAATGAGTGAAGGATGGTCATGGTCATAGTCCAACCACCACCCTTTTGCTATTGTCAACTTCAAATAACAAAATTCTAGTGAAGTGGACGCAAAGAAATTAACGAACAACATGATTTTATTTTTTTTATTTATTGTTAACTTCTTTTAAGTAACGACCTACAAATTAATATATATCTCTTCCCATCTCCTTTTCTATATGTAGCAAATCAATTCATTCATGTCTTATCATTAATTTCTATACTAATTAATTATTAATCAAGTACTAATTAAGAATATGGAGAAGGAAGAAGGTAGATTGGTGGTGATGGGAAAGGCAGAAATTGATACACGAGCACCATTTCAGTCTGTTAAAGAAGCTATCATATTGTTTGGAGAAAGAGTTTTAGCTGGGGAGATTTATGCCAACAAGCTTAAAGAGGTTCTATTTCTCTTTATCTTTCTTTATACACTTCTCTATGGTTGTTGTCTTCAATTGGTATAATATACATTTGACTCTTATATATATATACATGGAAAGAACTAAAATTATAATTTTAGGGACTCAAATTGAAAAATATTAAACTCTAATATATCAAAATATAGTTTTACGTATACATTTATATTTCATGATTATATAGATATAAGTATAGTGTTATATTAAATATTTTTAAAAGAAACGAAAAAAAATGTAACACCATTATTTAATTTGATGACAGTAGACCATTTAATAGATTCTTGAAGTAACACAATAGCCAAACAAAAAAGAAGGGGTAAATTAGAAGAAGTGAAACAAAAATTGCAGTATATGATGCGGATTTGCACCTGCAAAGCTGTTTATTTTAGCTAAAACAACTTCATATATGGGCTTTTGGCAGAACAAAGGTAAAGAAAAATTACAATTTATTGTAAGGGTTATTTGACTATTTATATTGTTAAGGGGCTCATATAAAAATATACATATATAATTAGAGTTTTTTAATAGACTTGAGGGGCGGTGGCTCCTGCATCATTAAACTTTGCCACATTAATAATGAAACATGGTTTCATCGACATGGCGTATAATAATAATAATCCTATACCATTCTTTCACTTAGAACTCATTTCATTTTTATCCATGAGATTATTTATGATGATGATCACACTACAAGAAAATTAGAAAATACCGACGAAATAAATTAGTAATTTTAATAATTTTATTAATTTAAATTAATATTATTTAATTTTTATTTTTATTTAAATTAAATATATTAATTAAATTTTTAAATATTAAAATATATTTACCTATAAAATTTTACCCACGAATTATTAACAAAATATTTCAAATTTTTAATTTTTTTAAATAAATTTATTAATTTTTTACTAACAGATTAGCGATAATTTTTTTTATCTATTTAAAATAAATTAGCGATGAAAATTTCGTCCCTAATTTATCGACCAATAAAATTTTTTTAATTTAGCAACAAAAAAATTTCTCTCGATATTTTATCTGTAAATATATATATATACTTTGTTAGATGCGAGTTCTAGCAAGTGAAAGTGGACAATCTCAATCAAGAATAGGAGTCTTAATAGCTGAGCTTGAGGAAACAAAGCTAAGCCTCGAGAAAGCAAGAGAAGAAGGTGAGGTAATGGCAGAGTGCATAAAATCTCTTAATGAAGAACTAAAAAAAACAAAGAGAGGGCTACAATGGCTAAAGGTAAGGGAAAAGTTTAAGAACAAGCAACCAATAATTATTGATGATCCTGAGATTGAAGAACTCAAATTCATTGAAAATACAACAAAAATGGAAATGAAGGATCGATTTGATGATGAAGAAGCTGAGTTTGGAAAGAAAAAAGAAGTGAAATTTGCAAGCTCTCCTTCATTAACTAAGGTTATTGTTACCAAAAAAGAAATGCTTGAGAGACATTCTTTAACTAAAAATAAGAAAATGAAGATCAAAAGTTCACTATTCCCTGTATTAGGGGGGCTATTTTCAAAAAAGAAGGGAAATCAAGAGGGTGAATCTCTTAGAATTTGAGATCCTTAATAAAGGTGAGCATTTATTTGCTTCACATGAATTGAAAAAATAAATGTGGAAACACTATATATTGAATATTCTTTTTTAAGTATTGGAGGAAAATATTTAAATTTGAAAATGTTATTCAAATAGTATACATATTTATTATTAAATTCTGAACTGTTGTGCATTACGAATAAGATATTTTTGTCTAATGAGATCTAATTAATTTAATTAATATAAATACATATAATTAGTTAAGGATTGAGTGACTAATAAATTCAGGTGGATTTTGACCATTCCAATAAAAAAAAATCTCATTAGCTTATTGAAATATTTTCATTTAGTAGAAAAAATTTTCACTTCATTTATTTAAAGTCAACTTTTTACATAATTTCATATGTTAAATTTTTTACTTACTCATTTATATGAAAATTTTTAATTATCAACCTATTTAAAATTAATTTATTTGCTTCATGTACGTAATTAGTGTGTATGGATATATGGAGTGTATGCCCAGATCCTTCATCTTCAAAATAAAAATAAGGAAAAATTATAAAAATATATGATTTTTTTGATTTTTTTCATTGTTATTGTTCCTTTTTTTTTTTTTTTTTTTGTTTTTTTTTTTTTTTTTTACTTTTATCGTTTTATATTTCAAAAATATAATTTTTGATATATGTTATATTTTTAAAAAAATATTTTTAGATATGTAATATTTTTGAAAAAAATATTTTTACAATAATAAAAATAAAATTTTTTCTTATTTTTTTAATATTTTTATAAAAAACTCTAAAAATAAAATAAAAAAATTGTGATGTGAGCATGTGAAAAAGAGGCCCATTGTTACTTGTGGTGATAAAGAGGAACCATAGTTAGCACTGCCAAAAATTCCTTTGGATGCCCTTTCCTTTACATTTGCCATGTATAGTTTTGGGAGAACAAATAATTTATTTTTCCCCTTTTGATTACAACAAATAAAATATTTTATTATAGTTCTATAAGACTGTGAAATGAATTACTAAAAAATTTAAATAAATTAAAACACATAGATTATCTATTTTTTGTAGTGCGAAAACGAATCTCTTAATTTATATCATCAGTTCAAAAAATTACATAAACGAATAATTTCTTTTAATTCACAGTCTAAAAGTCTAATGTTTTTTTTGGATTAATAATTTCGTTTTTTCTTATGTTAACATTAATATCTATATATAAATATTTTATTTTAAATAAAATTATTTATAACTTCTCATTCTAATTAATAATATATTAATTAATTTTATAATTCTTTTTGTCAAAATTTAACACATGTGATATGAAACACATATTATAATATTTTCTCATTTTTCATAAAATTCATATCTACCAAAATATAATTTAGTTTATAAACACTATATAAATGATAGTTAGATATACCCATATCTAACTTGAATTCACTTATCTACCTTGTTCACTTGAGAACTAGCATATAACAACTTAGACAAATTTAGCCATAATTAAAAATAATTTTCTACATCAATATCACCATCATGATATATAAATATCATTTCTTAAACGCAGAGGCGGAGCGAATAAGTGGCATGGGGTGACACATGCCCACTGTTAAAGTTTGAAAATTAATAATTTTTTTTTCTTTACTCTTATCATGTGACCAACAATCCAACACCCATTTTCTTAAACAACAAAAACCTAAACATAGCAATGCGCCACTATTCCACTCCACAATCTACACCACTGTCTTGCACGGCCGCAGCAAAATTTTCATCTAAAATGGCAATATGGCCACCAACCACCATCAACGACGCATCTTTGATATTCACTGATGAGTTGATTTCCCTTCTTTGTGTGCTATTTGAAAAAACTTTTTCGCTTTTATTTCTTCTTTTCTCATGAAAAAGTAATATCACATTAGTATCTAAGAAATGATGAGAAATCTTTGAAAAATTATGATTTAGTTTTGGCCTATGAAATTGTTGTTTAATGGAATATAAAATGGTTAATTCTTAATTTATAAACATTTAATGGTTGAATTGACTTTTGACTTTTAGGTTTTTGAATCAATCAGATTAACTCAGAGATGGGTTTTGTTGGTTTTTTATTGCTCAATTGGTTTTTGCTTAGTGGCTTTGGCATTTGGATCTAACAGTGGGATATGTTTAAAAAATGAAAAAAATTATTAAAAGACAATCTACCCAATTGCAGTAGTAACTTTGCAAATTCTTTGTTTTTATAATCAATTTGAGAATTTTATAATTTAATGCCTCGATGATATTTTAACGACTTTTACTATTTTTATTGAAGTATATATTTATTTATTTTAGCGCCCCTTCCATAATTTTTTGCGTCCGTCCCTGCTTAAATGAGATGATTATTTTATTTTAAACACGAACTTTCTCGATTATCTCTATGATAATTTGATTAAATTCAATCTTTTCTTTATTTATTACATAAATAAATAAAGGCGCTTATCCATATGAGAAGATCGATTTTATTTCTATTCGACATGCTTTTCACAATTCAATGATAGTAAATGTACTAAATATCCACACTCATGCATGCACAAAATAAATATTATGTTTTAGTATTAAATATAGATCATATAAATATTGTTGGTAAATAAACACATAACATAAATACATTAACATCTATTCAATCCTTGAGATTTTATTTGTCCAATGAATACATCTCTAAAAACATGTTTAGTTAAAGGATCTACGACCATCTCATGGATAGAAATGTATTTCACATCCACCGTGTAGCCATTTCTCTTATAAAATTATATTTTATGTCTATACACTTGGTCTTGCAATAGAATTTTGAGTTTTTGGTGCAAGTTATTACTACTTGACTTTCACAATTTACAATAATTGAATCACTAGCAACACTCATATCAAATGTTCCAAAAATATCTTTAACCAGACTGCTTCTTGTACTGCATCTAAAATGCTACAAATTCACCATCCATTATGAATAAGGCTATACATAATTATTTCTTACTACTTCAAGATAGGACACCATTGTTAAGTAAGAAAAAAACTCAGAAGTGGATTTTCTCTCATCCACATCTCTAGCCTAATCAATATTCATATAGCCTCTCAAAATACATATCTCCACCTTGATAATACAATGAATAATCTATAGTATCCTTTAGATATTTCAATATTCTTTTAACTACATTCTTATATGTTGGATCTGGGTTGAATTGATATCTTCTTACAATCCTAATAACAAAAAAAAATCATATATTATGTACATCATTGTTACATGAGACTACCAACTGCGCTCATATAGAGAAGTTTTTTCACTTGTTCTTGTTCTTTTAGAGTCTTAGGAATAATCTGTGGCTCAAGTCCTCGCTTTTGGCAATTAAAATATCTATTGATTTGCAATCACACATATTGAATCGTTTAAGAACTTTCATAATGTATCTCTCCTGAGAAAGAGATAACAATTTTCTTAGATGATCTCTTGAAATCTTAACTCCAATAACATATATCGCTTCACCCATATCCTTCATTTCAAAAGTTGGATGATAACTACCCTTCAATATAATTCAGATATTCTTCGTCATTTTTAGCTATTAATATGACATCAACATATAATAACATAATGATGAATTTGTCATTTGACCTTTTACGATACATATAATGGTCTTCATCTATCATAATAAAATTATTCGACATAATTGCATTATGAAAATGAATATACCACTATCTTCAAGATTACTTAAGACTATAGATTGACTTCATCAATTGCAAACCTTTTGTTTCTAGTCTTCTTTGATTAAACCTATAGGTTATTCCATATAGATCTTTTTATCTAATTCTTCAATAAAAAATATAGTTTTTACATCCATTTAATGTAATCCAATTTCAAATTTTGCTATAATAGATACAATTAACCTTATAAAGGTAGACCTCACAATAGGGGAGAAAGTCCCCTTATAGTGAATCCCTTCTTGTTGTGTATCCTCCATTTCAATGAGATGAGCTTTATATTAGGGGACTATTTTCAAAAAAGAAGGGAAATCAAGAGGGTGAATCTCCTAGAATTTGAGATCCTTAATAAAGATGAGCATTTATTTGCTTCACATAAATTGAAAAAAATAAATGTGGAAACAATATATATTGAATATTTTTTTTTAAGTATTGGAGGAGAATATTCAAATTTAAAAATATTATTAAAATGGTATATATATTTACTATTAGATCATGGTTGTTGTGCATTAAATAAGACATTATATAATTTAGTTTACAAACACTACAAAATGATAGTTAGACACACTCCATATTTAACTTCAGTTCACTTATCTACCTTGTTCACCTGAAAACTAGCATATGACAACTTAGGCAGATTTCGCCATAATTAAAAACAACTTACCATATCAATATCACAATCATAATATATAAATCTCATTTCTTTAAATGAGGCAATTATCTTATTTTAAGCACGAGTTCTCTTGATTATCTCTATGATAATTTGATTAAATTTAGTCTCTTTTTCATTCATTACATTAATAAATAAAGATGCTTATCCATATGAGAAGGCCAATTTTATTTATGTTCGACATGCTTTGCATAATTCAATAATTGTAAATGTACTAAACATTCACACTCATGTATGCACAAAATAAATATCATGTTTTAGTACTAATATAGAATCATATGAATATTGTTGGGAAATAAACACAAAACATAAATTCATTAACATCTACGCAATACTTGAAACTTTATTTGTCCAATGAATTCATCTCTAGAAACATGTTTAGTTAAAGGATCTATAATCATTTCATGCATAGATATGTATTCCATGTCCATCATGTAACCATGTTCTTATAAAATTATATTTTGTGTCTATATACTTAGTCTTACAATAGAATTTTAAGTTTTTGGTGTAAGTTATTGCTACATGACTTTCACGGTTTACTGACATTGAACAACTAGCAATACTCATACCAAATGTTCCAAAATATCTTTAGTCAAATTGCCTCTTATACTACATCTAAAAATGCTACAAATTCATCTTCCATTGTGAATTTGTAATTAGTGATTTTCTTATAGTGTATAAACTAAAAATGAATGTTTTTTTTTTCAAATCTCTTTATTTATAATTATAATTATACATTTCTCCTAAACCCTCAGAACAGTTTTCAAAATTGTTGAAAGAATTAAAGATTTTGCTTGCTACTGTAAAAAATTTGGCAAGAAACCTCAAATGGTGAGTCCATAAATATAGCATCCTCTACCTCTGAGCTACTATAAGGCTAATAGTGATGCAACATTTTGTTTATCTAAAGGAAGGGTTGGTATTGGAATTGTGATTAGGAACAATCAAGATAAACTTTTTTTTGGTAATACTTTTATTCAGAAATATGCTTCCAGCTTGTAAGCTGAAGCTTATGGTGTTTTGGCTTCGATTTTATTGGCAAAATTTGTGGGAATTATGAAAGCGATCTTTGAAACTGATGCCAATTTAATTGTTCAAGCTATTTTGAATTGCAAGGATAAATTTTGAAAATTGAAGCTATTATAGATGTAATTGTGCTGAAACTTTCTCATTTTATTGATGCTTCAATTGTGTATATTCCAAGAGTTGCAAATTATGCAGCTGATTGGTTGGCCAAACAATGTTGTTATTCTAATTGTTGGGTATATTAAATAACCCTAATATATGTTCTAATATAAATCTTAATAGATAATAGACTTTTGTATTGGGCCTAATGGGCAAGAGCTCATTAACTGGTTTAACCCTAGTGTAATCGTATATATATGCTAGCCAGGGGCAGCATGCCAGGTATTTCAAATTAGATACCTAGGGTGTAATGCTTCAAGCAATCGCATATTGTTTGACCTAAAACCCTAACAATCTTGAAATATTAGATTTTCTAATTTTTGGATTCAAGTTTCTTGTTGAATAATTTTCAAGATCTCTTGTTCTTGATTCAAGTTATTAATTAAATTAAAAAGAAGAAGAAGAAGAAGAAGAAGAAGAAGGACAGGACGCAAAGATGTTGCTTCAATTTTCAATTCAACGATTGAGAAATCCGAGGAGCTTGAGGTCTCAGATCTTTGCTTTGAGGAGCTCTTATTACACTACTGCTGCACAACCTTCTTCTAGCCCACGTAAACCTCTGGTGGTTCGAGTCACTGGTTCGGTTTCAATTATTAGTTTGATTCAATCATCGATTTGGTTCAAATTATTAGTTTGATTTAATCACTGATTTGATTCAATCATCGATTTGATTCAATTATCAATTCAATTCAAATTATCGATTCGATTTAATTACTGATTCGATTTAGTTGGTCCAATTCAGGTGCACTTGTTTCAACTTTCCTTCTATATAATTTTTGCTATTTAATTGTCTATTTAAATATATAGAATAATGGATAAATGTGTTCCGATTGAGATAATAAAACTGAAAACTTTTAGTGGATTTGAATTTAATTCCTGAAAGCGAAAAACTAAATTTGGACTGAAATATAAAAATATATTCTACACTGTTTTGAGTACCTTTGTTGATACGATGGAGGACGTTGATAAATATCAATGGAACAAGGACGATGACTTCTGTAAGAACTATTTATTAAATTGTCTTTCTGATCGGTTGGCAAAAGTTTTTAGCAAATATAACACTCGTAAAGAAATCTAGGATAATTTAGATGCTCAATTTAAAAAGGAGGAGGAATTGTCAAAAACACACCTAGTTGACAAATTCATGGATTTCATCTGTGATGCCTTCTTAGTTGGGGATTAATTTACAAACTATTTTCTGTATGACATACTTTTAAAACTGAAATGTATAGAAAAAAGGTGCAAATGGGACTGGAAGATCTCAAATGATTCATCAGAATTGAAGACGAGAATAGAGCTAAAAATAACTTGGAAATGGTCAGACAATAGCAGTCGGTTGCTAACACAATCACACATTCCAAGAAATTTTCTAGGAGATCCAAGTCGACAAAAAATGAACCCCCCAAATTGGAGGCCAAAAAGACCATTTCTAAGAAGAAAAGGGGCAAGTGCCGCAACTATGAGAAATAGGGTCATTTCATTGCAGAATGTAAGGCTTCTCTAAAAACTAAATTTAACACATCAAATAAAGAAACACATTTGATAGTACAGAATACTGAGCCTCAGAATTTTATTGTTATGATCGAAAAAAGTGGAAAGGCCAGTACTTCTTCAGAATGGTGGTTAGATACAGAAGCCACATGTCATGTTTGTAAGAACAAAATGCAACTTGATGATGCTACTGAAGTCAACGAGACTATCGTTGTGGCTAGTGGAGACAAAGAAGTAGTGACTCACACTGGTACAACAAACATAGCGCTCTCTTCAGGTAAAATTCTAACTCTTAAAAAATGTTAAATTAGTTCCATCTATCTTAAAAAATTTAATTTCTATCAGTCTTTTAGATATTGCTGGCATGAACACTTTAATTTTTAATGATAGAGTAACTTTGTCTGTTAACTCTTGTTATTTTGGATGTGCTTATTTGGTAGGTGGTATGTATAGACTGAGTTTAGCGAATAAAACAGTTAGTCATGTTAGTTCAAATTTAATTGATCCAAAAATATTGCATTATCAATTAGGACATATAAACTATAAGAAAATGGCTAAACTATCTAAAACTCATAATATACCATTAGATACTTCGATCAAATTTAACAAATGTAAAGTGTGTGCTCAAACTAAAATTACTAGAAAATCTTTTCAGTCGGTTTCTAGGACTACACAACTTCTTGAACTAATACATTATGACCTATGTGATTTTAAAAGCTTCACAACTAAAGGAGGTTAGAAGTATTTGGTAATATTTAGAGATGATTTTTCTAGATTTTATCATATTTATCTGTTAAAATCTAAAGATGAAGTATTTGATAAATTCAAAATTTTCAAGAATCGTGTTGAAAATTAATTGAACTTGAAAATTAAAAGACTTAGGAGTGACAGAGGAGGAAAATATAAATTAACAGAGTTCAATAAATTTTGTAACTCTCATGGCATAATATTTGAAACTACTGCTCCTTACTCACGTCAATCTAATGGAATAGATGAAAGTAAGAACATGACGTTAATTGAAATGATAAACTCTATGTTATTGACAGCTGGCATGCCTTCTTATTATTGGGGAGAAGCAATTTTGTCTGCATGTCACATCCTGAATAGAATGCCACATTCTAAGACAAATTCAATACCTTATGAATTATGGCACAAACATCCTTGTAGATATGATACTCTAAAGACTTGGGGCTGTATCGCTTATGTTAGGATACCATACCCTAGGAGACCAAAGGTAGGACCTAGGACCAACACATGTGTATACCTAGGTAATGCAGAGGATAGTGCAGCTAAACGATTTTTGGATCTATCTACCAATGTGGTTATAGAATCTAGAGATGCAGTATTCTTTGAGGATAAATTTCTAAAAGATCAAGGATTGACTTTACTTGGCACTATAGAAATTAACTCAGAACCTTTAATAGAAATTAACTCAGAACCTTTAATAGAAATTGCACCTAATTCCTCTGACACTCCTCAAATTAATGGATCACTACCTTTAAGAGTATCTACAAGAGAGAGAGTTCTCAAAATATTTGATGAGGATTTTGTCACTTACTATTTAGAGGATGATCCATCTACTTATAAAGAAGTGATGAGATCTAGGGACTCCTTGTTATGGGCAGAAGCCATTAATGATGAAATGAGTTCTTTGTTACAAAATCAAACTTGGCAACTAGTCGATTTGCCAAAAGGGGTTAAGACTATAGATTGTAAGTGGATTTTGAAGAAGAAACTAAATCTTGACGGATCAATAGCACAGTATAAAGCACATTTAATAGCTAAGGGATATACTCAAATCTATGGTATAAATTATTTTGATGTATACTCACCGGTCTATCATTTGACTACGATTAAAATTCTTCTTGCATTGGCATCTATTGAACACTATGTTGTGCATCAAATGGATGTAAAGACAGCTTTTCTGAATGGAGATCTAACAGAGGAAATCTTCATGAACCAACCTGAAGGGTTTGTCATGAAAGGTTTAGAGAACAAAGTTTATAAATTAAACAAATCTTTGTATGGTCTAAAAAAAGTACCTAAATTGTGGCATCAAAAATTCGACAAAGTTGTAAAGAGTTTAGGATTTAAATCTAGTTATTCTGATAAATGTCTTTATTTCTGTTCTGTGTCGAATTAGGTTGCGATTATTTGCTTATATGTGGATGACATGTTGATACTTGGTACAGATATTTCTACTGTAAATGAAGTAAAAGGCGAATTAACTAAAACCTTTAACATATTAGCTCTTGGTGTAGTGGACACCATTCTTAGAATGAAAGTAAGTTTTCGAGGGTAAGGTATCACCCTTAGCCAAGCTCATTATATTGAGAAACTACTTTCTAAATGGGGATACAGGGAGTGCAAAGTGGCTGAGACACCATATGACCCTACTAAAAGACTAAGCCCTAATGAAGGATCTAATGTAAATCAGTTGCATTATTCCAAACTGATTGGTAGTCTCATGTATGCAATGACTTGCACTATACCAGACATAGCCTTTAAAGTTGGCATGCTGAGTCGTTTCACTAGTAATCCTAGTTAAGAGTATTGGAATGTCTTAACGAGGCTAATGAGATATCTTAAGGGTACTCTAAATTATTCTCTATGCTATAATGGTCATCCTCCTATCTTGGAAGGTTTTTCTGGTGCATCATAGTGCTCAGAATTTGGAGATAGTAAATCTACTAGTGGTTATGTTTTTACACTGGGTGGAGTAGCTGTGGCATGGAAATCCAAAAGACAGACTTATATTGCTTTGTCGTCTATGGAATCAGAACTATCAGCTCTAGCTTCGGTGGGAGGAGAAGCAAAATGGATAAGAGATCTGATCCTAGATATTCCATTAACTTGTCTAAAGATTAATTCTTTAAGTTTGTTCTGTGATAATCAAGCTACAGTTTCAGTAGTGAAAAACTCACTCTTTAATGGTAAGAGAAGGCATATTTGGCTAAAACATGCAACATTGAATTATCTTATAGAATAATGTATTATCACTTTGGTTGATATATGATCGAAGGATAATATGGCAGATGCACTCACAAAAGGTTTGAACAAAGATCGAATATTCAAAATTGTGGGGGAAATGGGGTTAATAGCTATATGAGACAGACATTAACCTACATCTGTGTTATTTTAAATTTTTGAATCTCCCTTTGGTAATTGAGATAAGCACTTGATAATGTTTTGATGCTTACATTTGTTAATATATCATTCCACATTTGATGATATATCCTTTTGGGCGAATTGTCTCATTCCATATTTGATGAGATAATTTATCTCAATTTGGATGTTCTGTCCTGATGTCACACCCTAACTCCAGTGGTGCGACGGTCTTAGGGCAAGAGTAGGCTTAAAGCCACCATAAACCCGTAAAACTCCCATATCCTGGATCTCGTTTATATTATACATTCATATTAAATATAGATATCATTCAATGGTCATTCTATGATCCATATAAGCATAATTCATATCTTTATTTTATATCATTTCATATTTTCCTCTTGTTCCTTATTGGTCAAAAGATGTATCCCACATCACTAAGGAACAAGGGTATCCCAAAAGATAACCATTCATACATCAAAATATTATCATCCCCAACAACCAACTACGGAGCTCTAGAGTATACTCCCAATACATGTTGTACCATATTACCATACAATGAATATACATAAATATATTTCAAAATAATTACAATGAAGGCTTCTTGGAAGAATAAGTCAAGAAGCTTGATCTTCTCTACTAGCTCCCTCACGAGCTACACTATCACCTGAAATACACAGAAGAGGAGTGAGCCCTCAACTCGGTAAGATATGAACATGCAATATGAAAGAAATATATATACATATATACATATATTAATCCAAAGGAAATATCAATTCCAAGAACATGGGTAAGAATCAGAATGGGGTTAGGCTTACAAGAAACAGAAGTGCTCACAATCGAATAACACTATCAAATATCATGGTAGAACTACAGAGTGCATCAGTAGCCATGCTACCTATCACAACAGAGCGCATTGGTAGTCCTTGCTACCTTATCGAAAACGCATGCTTGGCCAGGCATACGCCTAGAGCTCGTGGTCTCCTCTAGGTGGAACACTGATACAATAACCCTATCAGCTAGGTTCCCAAAGTGCACGATGGACCAATGAATTTACTCTCATTGGGAAGAGCATTCTATCCATAGGGTCATATGGTTTCATCTCACAAGAATATATTGGTCGCAAGACCATCAACATATATCATAATTTCAATCAAATTTAACAAGTAAGAAGCAAGTAGGAATCATGTGAACTTGATCTAAAAAGATTGATCAAATCACTTACATCATATACATATATATGGTAATCTCATGAACGAATGGTAAAATTTCAGTTTTAAGATGTCATAAAATTTTCAATTAATAGTTCAGTAATATAATATCAAGTATACAAGAATTATATGAGTTAATATTAGAATACTTGGTCATATTATCTCAAAGAAGCAATGACAAATGTAATGTTCATACTTACCTCTACACAATTTATCCTTGAGTTTTCCTTTAACAGTTTGCTCAACACAATCTCCTCAATTTTCTTGATTTTCTTCTCTTAAGAAATTTCTACAAATATTCAAAATTAGGGTTTTCCTAAATCAACAATATTCAACATAATTTCTGAATATTTATCCATCTTAGATTTTCTATTTTTAATTCCCAACATCAATTAATTCATCTCTTACAAAAAAAAATCTATAATTTACTTCGAATTTTACTGTTCATGTTACTATTCATGACAGTCCATAAATTCTGATTTCTCTAATATTAATTACCATTAATAGCTTTAAGATACTTGTAATAAATTCTATACACCCAATAATTAATTATTCTAACTGCCAGACTTAATTAATCTAAAAGAAAATGAAATTTGAAGAAATTTATCTTATTTCTCCAACACTGAATTTCCTGAAATATTCTGCTTGAATCTGATAATTTCTGCCTTAAAATATGCTAATCTAGAGATCTAATGCATTAATTTTGAGTATTAATGCCTTAAACAATAAATGGAACTACACTGAGAAAAACGGAAGAAGAACAGAAAAAAAGAAAGAAAAATCGCACAGAAAATCGCTACTGGGCACTGGGTTAAATAGGCCACTGCCCAAAATCCAGCTTGCCAGCTCGCCTCGCCAACCTGCCTCGACAATGCTACCTCGCACAAGCTAGTTCACAATTCCCAGCTCACACTTTCCAACTCGCAAATTCCCACTTCGTTAAACTGATCCGGCAATGCCACTTCGCATAAGCCGCTTCGATAATCCTTCCTCGCATATCCAGTTCGCATATGCCACCTCGCATATGCTGCCTCGCCAAACTCTCCTCGCGAACCCTCTTCGCATATGCCACCTCAGCAATGCCTCTTCGCCTCTTCGCCAACTCGCTACGTCTATCTCCCTCTTCGCATATGCCTCTTCTCATAATGCCACCTCGCCTATTCCTCTTTGCCAGACTCCTCTTCGCCTAACTCCACTTCGCATATGCCACTTCGCATATGTCTCTTCGCCAATTTTCTCTTCGCCAAATTCCTCTTCGCACATACCACCTCGCATATGCTTCTTCGTCAATTTCCACCTCGGCAATCTCACTTCGCCACTTCGCTTGCTCGCGTTGCCGACTCTCAAAGGCCACCTCGCATTTTGCCGGCTCACAATAACCAATCTTTGCCCAAACTAAAACCCTTCCTCGACAACTTATACTTAATCAGCTCGCAAATGAGCTACAAGCATCCAAATTCCCTGATTCTTCTTTTCACTTAAAATAGGCATGCAGGGCTCAATATATCCAAATTTCAAATCACAGAGACAACCACACAGATCACGATGACTCTCTAAATTCTACCCTGACTTACTGCCCCAAAATTCAGCTGAACAAACTTGAGAAAATCCACTCTCCACTGAGTTATACTTATCCAAATTTCCTAAAATTTTACACTTAATAACACAACACACCAAGGAACATTTCTCATTTTTACACCTTGGGCTCAAACTGCCTCAGTCATTTCCAGAAAATTCAAACATACACAGATTTCTTGCAGAAATACTAAACCAGATAGATCCTGCTCAATAAGGTATAACTCCTCACAAACACAGAATTGCAGTAAACCATTTCACAGAATTAAAGATGAGATATAAACCTACAATTTTCATGCTTTACACTTTACCAAATTATTTTTTTAAGATCATGCAATTAGTCTCACAAAATCTTGTAACCAGAATTTCTGGATTTCTCAAACATTCTCATCTTTAATTAATTAAATTCATCCAACATACAATAAATAAAAATACAACAAAAATATCAGATATTATACCTGAGCAGTTGTATCATTCCATACTTGATGATACAGCTTAACTATATTTGAATTTAGCAGCTGTAACATTCCACATAAAAACATGAAATGGTTCTTTTTTAAAAAGAAACTGTTTAGGTCTTGTTCTTATAAAAAAACTTGACATTGATGCTTATTGGTGTTAACATTGATGCATACTATTATTGACATTAATATATTGTTGGTATTAATGCTTAATTAACATTATATATCATTATTTTCAGTCATTGTTGTATTGTGCTATGTTTTTTTAAATGAACTAAACACTCTAAAGAGTTATATAAATGATTGAATTCATATGAAATTCATATTTGGTAATTTACAGGAAATGAAGAAAATAAAGGAGCAGAGCTGAATTGGACTTTTGATGAGGATGATCTATTTGATGAATAATTCCTCTATAGCTCCAGACTGTGGGGACTAATATATTTTCTTTCAGTTGAATAAATAGTTTACCTGCAAGTGAAAATACTCATTTTGATTCAGTTTAGTTAAATTCTAAAACTATATATTGTTATACTTATTATGCAAATATATTTAATTTATTTGTTTCAATTTAGTTTGTTTCTAAAATTGATAGTGTGCTTAAAAAATTTATATTTTGAGTAATGAATTTTTTTGTAATATGATGATTCAATATTTTGTTTTGAACATTATATTATCTATCTATTGAAAAGTGCTATCTGTAGAATATAGAAGGAGATTGTTGGGTATATTAAATAACTCTAATATATGTTCTAAATAAGCCCTAATAGATAATGAACTTTTATAGTAGATTTAATGGACAATAGCTCATTAACTGGTTTAATCCTAGTGTAATCTTATATATATGCTAGCTAAGGGTAACATGTTAGGTATTTCAAATTAAATACCTATTGTGTAATACTTTAAGTAATCACATATTGTTTGATCTAAAACCCTAACACTAATTGCGATTTGGATTGGATTTGTAATCCTCCTCCAAGGCTGCTCTCAATTCTTTGTAATGCTTTAATTGATCTTATAGAATTAACTAGTTCTAAAAATAAATTTAATTTTGTTTTATTTATTTATTTTATAATGGGCCGTTAAGTCGGCTGAATTGAATAGTGGTGTGGTGAAGAATTAAAAATTGAATACATTAAGTAGCCATGCACATGTAACCATGTGAACCACTGACCTTCTTAGTCAGGCCAAAATTTTTTGCTTCCATATGCCTTATGTGGATATACTACTGTCCCTCTCTTTTCTTCCATATGACTATGAGCCAATGGGTCTTAGCATCCTCTCTTATGGATTAGGCCTGAATTGTTGTGAACTTCATTAGCTTGAAATTCATTATGAATAGGCTAATTTTTCTTACATCACACACCGACTTGAATCTATCTTTTTAGTTTGAATAATTAGAAGAAGGTCATCTATATAATACTACTATATTCACAATAAAAATAAAATTTTTTTCTTTGTAATTTAACTCAAGAAATCAAATTTTATAGTCAATAAAGTAACCAGTAAATATACTTCAATTGAGTTAATTAATTCCACTAATAAAAATATTGGTATTTTTTTATTGAATAAAAATTAGATAAAAAAGTCATATTAAATAATATATTTCATTATTTATTAAATAAGACGAGAGATATAATCATATGAATTTATTTTTATATAAATAAAAAGAGTATATTCTCATTTTATCTAATAATTTTGAATGAGTTAATTATATATGTAATGAAGAATTTTGTTGAAGGGCAACAGGTTGAGCAGAAATTAGTAATAGCATGAGAGCATATATGAGAAGCATAATTTTAATTTACACCATGTAAATAAGACTATAATTAGCCCACAAAATAGCAATATCCAATACTTATTTAGCTCAGAGTACTATATAATGGAAAGAAAGCCAAGTTAGGATGGATTATATATATAATTTATCTTTTTTCTAATTAATAATTGAAAATTTGTCTTTATTAAGCTGTCATTGGGAATTAGATGACTAATAATTTGAATTAGTGTTGACATGAGAAATAATTCCAGCTTTTCCAGCAAAGTTTCTGACACATTTTGATTAACTATACTTGGATTTTGGATTTTCCTCCGTGAAAAAAAAGTTTAGATGCTATTGCATATTTTTACACAATAATTTTTTATGTGACATATTTTAGAGTTTAAAATATTTTTATAAAATTTTTTAAAAATTATAATTTAATAGTGTTTGATATAATAAATCTAATGATATATTTTTTGTGCTAAACAAAAATCAAATGAATAATAAAAAAATATATTATAAATTTTAAATATTAAATCTAACAGTCTAAATTTATCGCATTTGTAATATATTTTTTCTATTTATTTGATTTTTGGCACAAAAAAAATATCATTAGATTCATTATATCAAATATTTTCAAATTATAATTTTTAAAAATTATTATAAAAATTTTTAGATTCCTAAAATATGCTACATAAATACTACTGTATAAAAATACACACCAACTCTCAACCCAGAAAAAAAACTACATTTTTGTTCCAAATTGACCTTTCAGAACTGTAGGTATATTTGAGTATAAAATTTAATGTTACTATAAAATAAAAGTAACATTTATTTTATAAATATCAAAATTTATATAATCTTAAAAGTGTCTAATTTTAAAAATTAGCTTGTTGATATTAGAAAGTTGAATTATATATTTACAAATTCAAACATCTCCTCAAATAATAATTGAGATTTTATATCTTAACACTCTTATTAAATGACAATTGGGTCATGATAATTTCTGATTAAGCGTTGACACTTGCAAATTTATGATAATAACTAGGCGACATCTGAAAATCCATCACCGAACGAAATATAATTAAAAGAAATCATCACGAGACGAAATTGAAATCTCAGTCTGAATTATGATAAAACAAGAGTAGGTGTATGAATGATTTTCCTATTCTGATAACATTTTACAAATGTTGAAACTTATATAGTTTTAAAAATTATGTTAAATTTTCGATAATGAGTCCAAGAGATAAATGAGAGGAAATTAGGTGCACAAGAAATAATATTTATTTTAGGATGAGTTTAAGGTATAATCATATCTAAAATTTAGAAATAGCTATTAGGTAATTATCCCTTAAATCCATATATATTTTTCCAATGTGGGACATTTTAATATCTTAACACTCCCCCCTCAAGTGGTAACTAGTATAGTCCAGTTATCACTTGACAATTCAAGTACTGATAGGTAATTGATAGTTTGAAGAGTTATCAGCCCAAAAGTAATTGGTAAGTAATTTGGTAGTTTAATAGGTTATCAGCCCACAAACAATTAATAAGTAATTTGGTAGTTTAATGAGTTACCAGCCCACAAGTAATTGGTAAGTAATTTGATAGTTTGATGGGTTATCAGCCCATAGATAATTGGTAAGTATAAATAAGTAATTTGGTAGGTAATTGGGAATTAATGGGTCCCAACCCAACAAACTAGGAGATAAACCTGCTCTGATACCATGTTAAATTTTTGATAATAGGCCCAAGGGGTAAATGAGAGAAGATTAGGTGCACGAGAAATAATATTGACTTTAGAATGAGTTTAAAGTATAACCATATCTAAAAGTTAGAACTAGCTATTAGGTAATTATCTCTTAAATTTATATATATTTTTTATCATTTGATTATTTTTTCAATGTGAGACATTTTAATATCTTAACAAATTTCAATATCAAAAGTTAGCTTGTTGAGATTGGAGAGTCTAACTATATATATACTCATTCAACATTTACTCCTCAAGTGACAATTAGGATTCCATATCTTAATAATTTACAATAATTTTATCTATAATTTTAAGGATTGAGTTTTTTTTTTGGGAGAATTTTGAGGATTGAGTTAATCATGTAATAAATGAATTTGTTATATATAGTTTAGTTCTCAAAGATATATTGATCACTTAAAATAAAATTCTTATAACTTCTTGCTTATTTGTAAATGAAATATAGTTTATTATGTTTAAAAGTTCCATAAAAATTTTAAAAAAGTCTTACATATTTTAGACTCGTAAAAATATAATAATAATTTATAAGGGAAGTATTTCCATTGAAAATTTGTACATTATTAATTCAAAAAAAAAGACTGATGTAATGTGAATTTTTAACTTCTTATATTATGAAAATATTTAGTTAATAAAATGGTATGAGAAAATAACTCGAGAATATTATATTTTAGTGTATGTTTTTATTAAGAATATTATATTTTTATGAAAGCTTGAATTTCTAAATACGTAGATCTCATATTTAGTAGGATGATACTTTCTTATCTAAAAAGGGTGTGGAAATTATATAACCCAAAGAATAAAATATTAGAATATATATATGTGTGCAGGATGATGCAAAATCAATATAAAGTGGTAGATTATCTACCTCTTGAAACACTGTCAATTGATTCCTTGATTTATGTCACCTGTTTAGAATTCGATCACAAACGGAAAAGTCCTTGTTCTATACTTTAAAAGCCACCAATAATTCTTTACTTGTTTACCACAATAAATCCTAGGGAGAGTTTTCACATAGAACCCTTTTTCTTTGTTCTAATTTGTTTACCATAGAAAACCTATTATTTATACTCATTTTTTCTTCTAAGAGAACATGTTCTCTTTTCAGTTAGGATAAGAGAACTATTTTTGAATTATGGATAATTTTCCATTCATAGAATATTATCCTATCCAAATTTAAACTCTTATATTTAAAATCAATAATATCTTTATATTATTTTTATTAATTAATTAACTAATAATTAATTAATTGTTTAATGGATTCGGATCCATACACCCATCATGGGCGTACCCAAACTCGGCCCATTAATTCTAACATCTCCTACTCGTACATGACGAGACTCATCACATCTATGACAAGCTTTATAGACATTTCATACTAGGCAAATAAATCATATGGTAGGCATACAATGAGAGCTCTTTGTTATACACCTGTTAGGAACATATAGCATCTCAACATGTACATTTTGAGTAGATAAAGTATGCACCATCCTAAATTACTTATGAATTCTCTTTGTCTCTCTTTAGATCTCATAACATTTTGTATTCATAATTATGTTCACTTATAAATATAATAAGTCAACCTGTGAACACAAAAATTGAAAGTGACCACTGAGCAATCTTCCTTTCTGCTTAGTTCCCTTAATCATAATTCAACTTGCTTTTCTAGAGGTGTTCCATCTGATCGAATCACTCATGATCTTCTAGTAACACTCTAAGATAGCGAATACTGTATTATATCTTAGGAACTAGCCAAAAGTCATAAGGATAGTACATTTGAGAATCATAATTCTCAAAGGTCTCATATTTCCAAAAGTTAAGATCGTAAACTTTTATCCTCCTTTTGGTCAAATTTAGCATATGTGGTATGAAACACATATCATAATGTTCTTTCTTTTTTAAGGAGCGCATGTCTACCAAAAACTTATTTTTGATTTATAAACACTATGCAGATAATAGTTTAGACAATCCCAATGTCTAAATTGAGTTCTCTCATTTACTCAGTCCAGTTCAAAACTCACATATGGCGACTTTGACAGATATAGGTATAATTATATAATATTTGTCACTTCAATATCATTATCATGATATGAAAATCTTATTTGTTAAAATGAGATGACTGTCTTGTTTTAAACACGAACTCTCTCTTATCACACAGATAATACGCTTAAAATAGTCTCATTTTTATTCATCTCATAGACAAATAAAGACAATTACCCATATGAGAAGGTCAATATTCTTTTTGTCCGACATGCTTTCACAATATAATAATAGTAAATGTACTAAAAATTTAGCTCATATAAGTACAAAATAAACATCATGTTTTGGTATCAATAACAAAGTGAACTTGGTTGAACAAAACAATAGATAACTTAAACACATTAACATCTACGCAATCATTGAGTTTTTGTATGTCCATCTTTGTATACATCTCTAGGAACATGTTCGGTCATATTGATTTACAACCATCTCATGTCTAGAACGTATTTAAGGTTCACATTCCTTGCGTGTAACTATAGTATCTCACAAAATTATATTTTGTATCTATACATTTGGTCTAGTAATGAATTTTAGATTTTTGGTGTAACCTACAGCTACTTGATTATCACAATTTACTCAAAACTAATTCACTTGCAGCACCTCATACCCAAATGTTCCAAAATCTCTTCAGTCAGATCACCTCTTGTATTGCAGTTGAAAATCCTTCAAATTCAACTTTCATTGTGGATAATGCTATATATGATTATTTCTTGTTATTCTAAGATATGACATCATAATTAAGCAAAAAAAAAAAAAAAAAAAAAAAAATTCAAAAGTGGATTGCCTATAAACCATATCAAAACCCCAATTAGCATATGTATAGTCTTTAAATAACAATTCACCACCTTGATAAAACAAAAAGTTATTTAAAAAAAAATTAATAAAAAAAAAAAAAAAAAAAAAAAAAATTCAAAAGTGGATTGCCTCTAATCCATATCTCTAGCCCAATTAGCATATGTATAGTCTTTAAATCACAATTCTCCACCTTGATAACACAATAAGTTATTTACAATACTCTTAAGATACCTTAATATCTTTTTAAATGCTTTCAATGTGCTGGAACTGGGTTGAAATGATATTTTCTTATCATCCCAATAGAAAAGCAAACATCAGGTCTCGTACACACTATTGTATATTTTAGCCTTTCAACTGCTTTCACATAAGGGACATTTTTCATACTTTCTTTTTCTTCTGGAGTTCTAGGACATAATTTACTACTCGAGCTTTCAGTTTTGGCATTAGAAGTATTTATAGGTTAACAATTACGTGTAATGAATCGTCCAAGAACTTTCATTATGTATGTCTCTTGAGAAAGAGATAACAACTTTCTTGTATGATCTCTTAAAATCTTAATTTCAAGAATAGATATTGATTCACCCATGGTTTTCATTTCAAAGTTGGACAATGACTATTCTTTGAAATCATGCATACATTTTTTTATTATTTTTAGCTATTAGTATGTCATTAACACATAATAACATAATGATAAATTTGTTTTTGAAAAAACTTCTTAAGACCATAGATTGAACTCATCAATCTATAAACTTTATGTTCATGGTCTTTTTTGATGAAGACTACTCTTCATCCAATTCTCCACTGAGAAATACAATTTTTATATTCATTTAATGTAATTCAAGATCAAAACTTGTCGCAATGGCTAAAATTAACCTTATTATGATAATACTTACAATAATAGAAAATGTTTACTCATACTCAATTTATTTCTGTTGCATATACCCTTTGTAAAGAGACGAACTTTGTTTCTCTCAATACTACCATTAGCTTTATTCTTAATATTGAGAATCCACTTATTCTCAAAAGCTTTACATCCTACCAGAAACTCAAATAGGTTTGATCTCACAAACTTCATTTTCTCTTCCATTGCATTTATCCTTTCTCAACTCAGAATCTTGAAGAACATATTCATCAAGTTTCATTGGATTGTAATTTAAACCAGAATCTATCAAGCTCCCACTAGAACTAAAGATTTTTACTCCCACTTGGACAAAGATCACTCTCATTTGGACTTAGTTGGTGGAACTGAACCAATGTCTATCCACTAATCCACCAAATTCATCCTATTCGGATGAAGTGGTTTATGTGAATCTTGATCAAATGTCTGAAATAAGGAAAATTCATGGTTTAAAATTATCTTACTTAGGAAATTTGTTCTCTAAGAATAAGACATCTTGTGATCCAAATTCAGGTATACTCCCACTATTTAGCTCAACTATGAACAACATATACTTTTGATAGTTCAAAGATCACAAATATACTCTTCTTACTTTTTGGGCCTAATTTTCCATAAGAAGTATTGTGAACACATACATTAAGTCGACTTGTTGACTTGTCCATAATTCATATGGAGTGGAAATAATGGATGTAGAAGGTATACAATTAAGCACATATTCAGTTATTAATAATGCATCACTCTTATGGGTAAATTTATTTAAACCATCACAGACTTAACCATTTTAAGAAGAGTCTTAATTTTTCTTTCAGCAACACTATTTATTGCAAAGTGTTGGAATAGTCAGTTGATGCTCTATTCCTTTTTTATCACACAATTTGTCAAAACTAATCAGACAAATACTCACGACCTCTGTCGGTTCTAAGTACCTTGATTTTATTGTCTAATTGATTTTCAACCAAAGTTGAGATAATTCTTAAAGCAACTTAAAGTTTTAGATTTATGTACAATTAAATAGACATAGATATACCATGTATAGTCATTTATAAAGGTGATGAATTAATTGGCATTATGCCTTGCTCTCACAATCATTAAACTACAAATATTTGAAAAAATTAATTTGTAATGGAGGAGTGGATTTAAGTCCCTGAATGATTTTCTTGTTGTTTTTCCTTTTAGACAATGCTCACAGGTAGACAATTTCACTTGTTTAAATTAGCTAAAAGATTCATTCTATTTAAACGACTCATTCTTTATTGGTCAATATGACTAAGTCTAGCATGCCAATCATTCACATCATTCTCATAATTATGTGAAAGACTATAATCAAGGAAAAATAATAGTGAAATTGCACTTCTTGCAATGTCCATAACAAAGAAAATCATCCAAAACATAATCAGAACCATAGAACATTTGTCCCAAATAAAACTACTTTGAATTGTTATGGAAAGACCAATAGAAACCAATGTTAAGAAAAACCAAAAAATAGAAATCTAAATTTGTTAATTTTTTGGAGCATTGAAGATAATATGTAAAAATAAGGTTGGCTCGCTAAGTAAAACTAATTTACAGGTAGCAATCCCTTTTACTATAACACGTGTTGTTTTATACAAAAAATCCAGTATTATCCTATTGGGTATTAAACCAAAAATTTACGAAGGCTTCACAATCCTTCATCACATGTTCTGTTGCTTCCGAATTTTACAATCCATAAAGGATGTTTTTCTGTTGCAAAAACATAATTGAAACGAACATTTCACTCATATATAAGTGAATTGATCATACCTATTTAGGTACGTTATAGTCCTATGAATAGTGATCCTAAATTCCATAATTGAAATATTTGACCTTCGCAATGTTTTCTTTTATAGGATATTTATGCTTTCCTTATTGGTTTTTTTAGACTTTTGTTTTCTAGAACCTCTTTTTTTTTTATTTTTTATTTTTTTTTTAATCTTTGGCTTTGCCCTTTCTTCACTTGCACTTATTATCTAAAGCTCCATATGTGCTGGACCTAGTCACGTGCATTTTAGCACTTGATTGTATAGCAGCGAGTCAGTCAGCCTTAAGCTCGTAATAGCGAGAAACATTCTCAAGTTTTTTTTTTTTTTTATTTTTTGCAAGTTAGGTTCATCCTTATATGCTCCTAACTTTCAGGCAAAAAATGAAATATAACTTGGATCTTGTGTTCTTTAGTCAACTTATAACCAAAATCATACAACTCATTAATCATATTAGAGATATTTCTCTTAAATATCTTCTCAAATTGTGCTTTAGACACTTCTCATAAGTGTTAAACTGATAGTGAGTGAATAAATTTTTATGACAGACAAACTATCAACATTATTCTTAAAAGAAAAGACTATCATGTACATAACATATTTATGGTGATGAAATTCATTCATCAAGTCGTCATCCATAACACTAAGCAATGTGATGCGAATCAATGATTCTTTTCTTCTAAGCTGCTTTGGTCTCATGATCCCATCTATACTGAATTATGTTACCTTATTGGTCATTTTCATCCATAATAACATTCAATGGTTCAAGAGCCTCTTTGCTCTTTTAGCACATACTGATTTTCATAATCTAAATTTTTTTTTAGTTGTCTTTGTTCTTCACTAATGTTGAACTTTACATCTATAATCTTTGAAGCATTATTCATTCTTATGAATTAGATATACAATCTAATAGAGACACTAATTACACATTTTATTAATACTACAGTTGTACATATTATATTATTTTGCAATTAATTATACATTAATACTAATTTACATAGAATCTAGAGCCAAAATATCACAAAGTTTCCAATCAAATTCTAGATAATATGTGCGAATTAATAGTAATTCAATAATCTATGCAAAATAATAAATTAATTATTCCAACCAAGTTCCACAAAACCATACATAGAATAATTATTATTGAATTGATCAAATTTCAAAATATAATGTCATGCAAAAGTTATACCAAAATTAATCACATAAATTAATTAAGGTAATTACTAGATAGCTAATGTATATTCTACTAAAATTGAAAAATAATAATAATAGGTCTATTAAACTAATAAATCCTTGAAACTAATGAAAGAAAATTATCCAAAAAATCCAAAGTTAATGTCACGACCCGTTTCCAGATTGCGATGGTCATAGAGTACGGAGATGCCAATGGCGACGGGTACTCGTAGAACCCAGTATCACATGCATAATCTATAAACCACAATAAATAATCCATTTTAGTTAGTTACCATCCATTCTGTTATCCTGTAATTCATTCTGTAATTTCTGCAATTTGGCTGTAACAATCCATATATCATATCATATAAACATCATATAACTCATATATCATCAAATATCATATATACATGTTCATTTCCTAGCTAACCCATACATACCCCATGGAGTATCTAGATTATTAACATCAAAATAATAATACAAATCATAATATATACATCAGTAATGCTGGCAAAAATCCCCGGATGATAGACGACAGGATTTTACACTCTACTCCTCTCTTGAAATGGGTAAACAAAGAAAAGGTGAGTATATAAGATACTCAATGAATCTATATGCATCAACAATAAACAATAGGTAGTCAAAGGGCAATGGTGCCAATAAGTCAAATACAGTATATAGAATTAATATCAGGTTACAGAATAGCCAAAGAATAAAATACAGGCTAGGTATCATATGGAAAGACAGATAAAGGGATGGACTGTATGAAATCATACAATCTCCAGTAATCAATATAGACCATATGTGAACATATAGATCTCCAGTAGTATATCAATATCAATGAGCATAAGACTAATCAGGTCTTATGTCCAGGACCATAACCCCTCCTAGCTAGGGCATCAGTAATACAATGTGCACATCGCCGATAGTATTTTCCCACTACACTGTCGAGTCGATAGCTCTGTCAAGCCATATTAGGATCAATATCAAGAAACAACATATCAATGGATACCATTATGCAACAATGGCATCATCCATATTAATAAGCTCAATATCAGTCAATCAATTATCAATAAGGTTCATGGCAATGTAAAAGGTGACATATAAACAATGATACATGTTATGGTATTCAACAAAGACATGGAACAAAAGTTGGCTCAACAAAGGAAAACTGTAGGCCAATTGGCATGCCAACGTCGCTGGTGACAATGGCATTCAAATGGTAGGCCTATAGAATACAAACAATAGGCCAAAGACAAAATAAGCTAGGCATTTCATCAGACACATGGTGGGCCTACAATGGCAAGCCAATAGGTTAGGTTAGGGTGTAAAATTGACTTGCCCAATTCAACCAATATCAAGCTACATTGTCAATAATAGTATAGGCATCAAAGAAACAATATTAAACAACATCAAAAGGGGTCAAATTAGCTATGGAAAACAAGGCAAAATCAAGCAAAAAATAAGGCAATGAATAGTGATAATCAATTCGGCCAACATTCCACTTTCATACAAGGTTTCCAATTTCAATTCTAACATAATAGACATATCAAAGGATGCATATAAGACTCACCTAAACTTCCAAATAGCTTTGAAAAGTCCAATTCCACCCAAATTCACAAAATGAGCTATAAGGCACACCTTTGCCAAAACTTTAATTCTACACCAAACCAATCATCAATTAGTTACCTATTCACATCCAATTAACATATTCTAACATTAATTAACATAATCTAATACTAAATCATTAAACCCTTTCTTACAACTTCAATTTAGCTAGGAAAATTAGGCATTTCTATAAATTTGCATCAATTGATGCAATCTAACTAAAAACCCATCTAATTCAACCTTAGAATCATCCAAATAAA
>CANXYC011438807.1:0-10438 GCA_948193065.1 Aleurites moluccanus
ATAAGGTATACTTCAGAGAAGGTTTCATTGATTCGAGAGAGATTGAAGACAGCTTTTAGTCTTCAAAAGAGTTATGACGACCCGAAGAGGAAAGATCTTCAGTATTCCATTGGAGATCTTGTGTTTCTAAAGATTTCTCCAATGAAAGGAGTTCTACGGCTTGGTAAGAGAGGCAAGTTATCTCCAAGATTTATCGGGCCTTTTGAGATTTTGAGCAAGGTTGGGAAGGTTTCATATAAGTTGGCATTGCCTCCTAGCATGGATAAGGTAGATTCGGTATTCCATGTATCGATGCTTCGGAAGTATGTAGACGATCATTCTCATGTGCTTCAAGTGCCAGAAGTGGATCTCCAACCGGATTTGTCATATGAAGAAATCCCAATTGCAATTGTAGATCGAATGGTTTAGAAGCTAAGGAACAAGGAGATACCAATGGTTAAAGTTTTGTGAAGAAACAAAGCTATAGAAGAATGCACATGGGAGAGTGAGCAAAGCATGCTAGATAAATATCCCCATTTATTTCAGGCTTAAGGCAGATTATTATAAATTCAAGGACGAATTTAATTAAGGGGGGAAGAATGTAATATCTGCCATTTTGTTATATTTTTATTTATTGTGTAATTGATGAATTCAAATTTAATTAAGGATATGAATGTTATGAGGAAATCAGAAATTCTGGTTGCAGGAAATTGTGATGGTTAATTTCTAATTCTTAGAGAAATAATTTGGTAAAGTGTAAAACATTAAAGTTGTGATTTTATGTCTTAACTAAAATTCTGTAAAATGTCTTAGTAAAATTCTATGTGTGTGATGATTTATGTCTCTTTGAGCGGGACTGGTCTGGTTGAGTGTTTCTGCAGGAAGTCTATGTTTGTTTGAAATTATTGGGAATGACTGAGGAAGATTAAGCCAAAGATGTAAACATGAAAAATGTTTTTTTATGTGTTTTGTTATTGGCTATAAAATTTCAGGATTTTTGGATAAGTATATCTCAGTGGAGAGTGGATTTTCTCTGGACTGTTCGAATGGATTTTAAGGTAGTAAGTCTAGGTGAATTTGGAGAGTCACCATGGTCTGTGTAGTTGCTATTGGGATGTGAATTTTGGATATGTTGAGCCCCTGCATGTCTATTTTAAGTGGCAAAAAGAATCAGGAAGTTTGGATTTTTGTAGCTCTTTTGCGAGCTGGTTAGGTTTAAGTTGCCGAAGAAGAGTTTTAACTTAGTAGGATATGGTTAAGGCGAGCCAGCAGGATGCGAAATGGCATTTTGCGAGCTGGCAATGCGAGCTGGCGAAGTGGCTAAGTGGCGAAGAAGCATATGCGAGGTGGCATATGCGAAGTGGAGTAAGGCGAAGATGATTTGGCAAAGAGGATTTGCCGAAGAGGATAAGGCGAAAAGGATTTGGCGAGGTGGCATTATGCGAAGAGGCATTATGTGAAGAGGGAATGTGCGAAGTGGCAAATTTGCAAGCAGAGTTTGGAGAAGAGGGAGATAGGCGAAGAGAGTTGGTGAGGAGGCGAAGAGGCATTACCTAGGTGGCATCCGCGAGGAGAGTTTGGTGAGGCAGCATATGCGAGGTGACATATGCGAGCTGGATTAGCGAAGTGGCATTACCGGATCAGTTTGGCGAGCTGGAAAGTGCGAGCTGGGAATTGCAAGCTGGGAATGGCGAGCTGACATGTGCGAGGTAGCTTTGCTGAGGCGGATTGGCGAGCTGGCAAGCGAGATTTCTGGGGAAGTGGTCTATTTAACCTCAGCAACCCAGTAGCATTTTTCACGATTTTTCCTTTCTTCTTTCTTCGTTAATTTTAGTCTTTTCTCATATTAGTCCCATTTTATTTTCTAAGGCATTAATACTCAAATTAATGCATTAGAATTCTAGATTATTCTATATTAAGACATAAATCATCAAATTTAAGTAAGAAATCTCAGGAATTTCAATGTTGAGAAAATAAGGTAAATTTTCTTCCAAAGTTATTTTCTTTTAGATTTCTTTAAGTCTGTTGGTTAGAATAATTAATGTAAGGTATATAGAATTTATTGCAAGCAACTTGAAGTTATTAATGGTAGTTAATGTTAGAGAAATCTGAATTTATGTACTGTCATGAATAGTGGCATGAACAGTAAATCCAAATTAAATGCAGATTTTTCCTTAAGAGATAAATTAAATTAATGTTGGGAATTAAGAATAGAGACCCTAAGATGGTTAAATATTCAGAAATCATGTTAAATATTATTGATTTGGAGAAAACCCTAATTTTGAATATTTAGAAAATTTCTTAGGAGGAGGAAATCAAAGTAATTGAGGAGTTGGAATTGAGCAAATTGCTAAAGAAAATTAAGAGAAATTGTGTAAGAGTTAAGTATGAACATCTCTTTTGATTATCGTTCTTTGAATTAATATGACCAAGTATTCTTATATTTGTTCATCCATCTTTATATATTTGTATAATGTGAATGACTTGACGACCTTCTTGGATCAAGTTCATATGCTTCTTACTTGTTAAACCTGATTCGAATGATGATTTATGTTGATGGTCTTGCGACCAATATGCTTCTTATGAATTGAAACCACATGACCCCATGGATAGAACGCTCTTCCCAATGAGAGTAAATTCATTGGTCCATAGTACACTTTGGGAGCCCAGCTGATAGGGTTTTTATTAGTGTTCCACCTAGAGGGAACCATGAGCTCTAGGCGTATGCCTGGCCAAGCATGCGTTCACGTTAAGGTAGCAAGGCTATTGATACGTATGATATGATATGAGATCAATTCTATCAGATGAGATTTAATAATGCCATTCTTTATGGGCATTTTATATTCCAAATAAGAACCATGATTTGATTTGAAATATGATTTGATAGTGCTAATTATTGCAAGTACTCATGTTCCTTCAAGTAAAAGATTGTGATTCTTTCATACTTATATATATAAATATATATATATCCATGATTATGATTTGATATTCAGATTCTTAATTTATGATGTTTATATCTTACTGAGTTGAAGTCTCACTCCTCTTTTGTGGATTTCAGGTGATAGCTTAGCTCGTGAGGGAGCTAGTAGAGAAGATCAAGCTTCTTGATCATTTCTTCCAAGAAGCCTACATTCTAATTATTTTGAAATATGATTATGTATATTCATTAAATGGTATTATGACATGATATGTTTTGGGAGTGTACTCTAGAGCTCCGTGGTTAGTCATTTGAAGAGGATAATGTTTTGATGTATGAATTGTTACCTTTTGGGTACTCTTGTTCCTTAGTGATGTGAGATGCATCTTTTGATCAGTAAGGAACAAGAGAAAGGTATGAAATGATATTGGTAAAGATTTGATTGATGTTTATTTAAATTTATAGAAATGATCATTGTATGATATTATATGATGTTTATAATTGATATAATTGTGTATGAGATTCATGATAGGTGAGTTCTACATGTTTATGGTGGCCTTAAGCTTACCCTTGCCCTAGGACCGTCACACCATTGGAGTTGGGGTGTGATATGAACAAATTGTATTCTCCACTATGTCTTCAGCCACATGTAGCACATGTTGGAATATTTGGCAATGGTAGTGCAGATATAGAAGAGCCATGTAATACCCCAGCAGACAGAGCAATGAATAGTGAGAAAGTACATAAGACAATATGGATATAACGGACTATAGTAACGGATATAATATTAATTTAAGTATAAATAGGCTCAATTGATTATTGAAATATACATAGAATGATAGAGAGTAATATTCAAGAATTTTTGAGCCTCAACCAGGCCACTATTGAGATATTGTCCTAGAAAATGCCGGTGTTAATTACACTGCCGGGAAAATAACAGTCCGGCTAATTTAAGAATTTTTGACCCAAACTTGGGGGAATTAAGTAAGTTAATTTTATGTGAAATTATGGTGAAAAGAAAGAGTTGAAAGATATTTTGGAATATTAAAAATAAGAGTAATGGCAAAATTGTAATTTATGGCAACTTTGGAGGTAATTTTGAAAATCCACTGTCTGAGATCCAGAAATGACCCAGAACTATTTTTAAATGATAGAACAATTTAAAATAAGTTATTTAACTCCCTGCACTTAAGGTTAAATTTAAACAGAGTAGATAGAATAAATTACAGAAAGTTTTGGGGTCAAAATGCAAATAAGAAAAATTTTGGGCCAAAGTGCAATTAACAAAGTTGTGAGACCCACCCATTCTAGAAGGAAGGCTAGGTGGCCAGACATGGTGGGTGAAGAGAAGAATTTTTTATGGCAAATAATTAATTGATTTATCAATTAATTGAAAATGTGACAAATAAGCAAAATTCTAGAGAATTCCATAATTTTCTACATTTATTTTGTCTTATATGTATGGATTATATAAAGAAAAGGAAATGGATAGTTATTGAGAAAAAGGTGGCCGAACCACCATTAGAATAGGAGAGAAAAAAAATTATTATTGCTTTATGTTCTATAGCAATCAAACCAAGTTAAGAGAAGTGAATAAAGAAGAAGGGTGATGAAGAAAAATGGAAGTAAACTTGTATTCAAACAATTTGATGGAGAAAAGAGAGGATGAAATCTAAGCATTTAATTCAAGGTAAAGCCTCCTAAACTTCAGTTTTTAGTTTAATTTAAGAGTTTTATAGCATGATTTAGCAAATAATTAAGGTAATTAAGCTAAAAATATAAAGAATGAGCTAGGGTTTATATAGTTTCTGAAATCTGATTTGAGATAGTAACTTATGACTAATATTCCAAATTTTTAATGACCAAATTTGAGGATGGATAAAACATAAACGTTATAGATAAATATGTTATTAGATGTCTGTAAAAGGAATTTAATAATTCAAAGTGAGAAAAGAGTTATTGAGTAAAAACTATGACTCATTTGGAATTAGATTTTCTGAAAAATGTTACATTTTTTATTGTACATAATGATAGATATATAATTATAAGAAGCGTTAAACATAAAAAGTTTTAATTTATGTCTTATCTATAATAATGTAAAAAAAAAATCAATTGGATTTGTGGTTTATGAGATATTAGGTCATGAGTGTAATCTGCCCAGATTGACTGATAAACAAAATATAGGTTACTGAGTTCTATTGATATGAGGACCTTAAAGTCTGAATTAGAGAAAGTATTAAACATAAAAAATGTTCATTAATATGTTAGATAAATTTATGTAAAATGGTTTTATAATTGGATGAGTACAGAATTAATTATAGGCATGGAAATAGGGTCTATTCGGATAAGAATTTTAAGGCAGTAGTTTAATTTTGGAAATTTACTAATAATTGTACAGTGATCCAAATATTCTAAAATTTGAATATATTATAATATTATATGTCTATTTTGAATAGGAAAAATAATTATAGTAATTGGTTAAGTATATATTGAGTTAGTAGCAAAAGAACAGTATCTGCCAGAATAAGATTTGTAGGCAAAATGCAAGCAGCAGGACTGGTTATAACACTAAGTTTAAATTAACACTATAATTTGTGTAGTAAAGAGAATGAAGTGAATTTTGGATATGTTAAAGCTTGATATGTCTAGTTTAAATAGGAATAATAATTGAAGCAATTGGATAAGTGTAGAAAAAGATATGGAATAAGGAACACAGGCTTCCAGTATGAAATGTTACACAGAAAAACCTTAGTAATTTGGAAATTCTTGAGAATTTCTTTAAGATAAGTATAAGTAATGTAATTTTATGTTAAATAGTATCTAAATGGAAATTAATTAAATATGTAGAGTCAAAAATAAATAAGAGACGTGATGGGTACCACAAGAGATAAGGCAAAGAATCAAGGATAAAGGAAAAGGGAAATGTACAAGTCATAAGCTAAGGTGAGTAATGTATACATCATATTCATGCCTTGATATGTTGACCCAATGAACATGTTTCCTTCTTGATTAAATGCTACTTTGCTATTGTTGATCATTCTTTGATCTTCCTAAAGATTAAAATGATCCATATCCATTTATTATTATTGAAATTTGAAATGCCTATTGGATTTGTTCACATTAAAAACCCGAATCATGATATTGTATTTGATTGATCATATACCCAAATGTTTCCAAAAGTATGCACACCAAATGTTTAGCCACATTCCATGATGTTTATTGTTAATTGCTACCTTTGTATTAAGAAAAGAAATAGATACATGATTAATGAAATGTATTGACATTGATTGACAAGTAAGCCCATGTGTATCGATCGAAAGCCATTATACCGTAATGTTCCTAATGAATACTTGACATTGTTATTGATTTCCATTGGCCTATTTACATATGGATTTGATAGAGCTGCCTCTCCGACGGGGTAGTTGCTACATACCATCAGCAATGTGCACATTGATTTACATGGAACCCTAGCTGGGAAGGGTTAACTGTCCTAGCCATAGGGCCTGATCAGCCTTATGTACATGATATGAGATTGACATGTGATTGATATGAGATTATACGTGTTCATGGCCCTTTATTTGTCTTATCTATATGATACAAGTATAGTTTACCTGTTCAATGGTTCCAAGCTTATATCTTATTGCTCACCATTGATGGCCATTCTTTCATCGATTTGATTGTTACATGTTCCAAACTTCCAAAGACATTTGGTGTGTAAATTAATTAACCTTGACATGTAAAAATGGATATATTGATATCCATTCATTGTAATTATTGATACTTGATTACCATTGTTATCTTTTGTTATCATATGCTTATATCGCATGTTTAATGATGTATATATGCTCACTGAGTATTTTATACTGACCAAATAGTGGTTTATAATTTTTACAGGGATGAGATAGAGGAAGCTAATTCCAAGTTAATTTCTTTTTCGACTTGGGATGTCAAGTACATCAAGGTAGATTTTTATTCTCTAAAGGTCATGAGTGTTAATTCTTAAAGATTCATGGTACTATGTATAATTAGATAATTAAGTACTTTAGTGATATGTGAACAGTGAAGTAATTGATACTTAAGTGACGTTAAAATGTAATGTGATTTGCTATTAAAATTTAGTAATGAATGACTATAATGTGTAATACTTAATGATAATGATAGTGAAGTGATAATGACAATGATACGGAAAAAGCTAAAATAAAATTCACATGATTTAAAAAAGATTTAGAAGTATTATCTATGTCTGTGAAACTATAAAGTTGAGGGTATAAAGAAGGCAAATTATTAGGAGTGCAAAAATATTTTTTTGTGCAGACTGTATAATTTTTGAAAGACCCAGTTTTGGACCGGGAATAACATTAAAATTACAAAGGAAACTTTGGCAAAATTTCTATAAAATTTATAAGTAATAAATGGGATTTAAGCATTGATAAATGAGTCAAGATTGATTGAATGATTGTTAACTGGATTATTTATGGGTTCTACGGGTTTTCGGTGACTTTAGGTCTACCTGTGTCCTAGGAACGTTGAGCCCAAAAATGGGATGTGACAAGCTATAGGAAAAAATGATGCAATTGGCTCTGCAAAATATTTTATCTGCCATTGTCTCTGACCCCTGTTTGTTGACTTTGACTAGTTTTGGCTTATGATTCTAGTGGCCTAAACTGAGAACTTCCTTCACCTTTCTTCCGTTGTCTATCCATTATGCTTTTCCTTTATTGTTCATGTTCTTCCCTTTCTTTTTTATATCTGGCTCAAAATGTATAGCTTTATCAATCAATCTTGTCAAAGAAGAAAATTCCACAGTTACCAGAGCACTATGGAGGGAGGCAAGCAACCCGTGCCGAAATCTATCAATTAAATCTACTTCAGTAGGTGCAATACTAGTGGCATATTTGCTCAATCGAATAAATGTAGTAGTATATTCTGATACACTCATATTTCTTTGCCTTAACTGCTCAAACTGAATCACTCAACTGCTCCATACTCTTTCGGTCAAAAACTCATTCATCAAAGCCCTTCGGAATTGATCCCGAGTCGGGGGTGTATCACTGTATAACTGGTTCTTTATATGTGTAACAAACCATCTCCAAGACTTCTCTTTAAGTGAAAGTCCCACCAACTCTATAGCTCTGGCAATAGAATAGGGCAGTCTGCTAACTACCTTTTCCACCTATTCCAAAAACTCACTAGGGTCTTTAGTTGACTTCCCTTTAAATTCTGGCAAACTCAACTTCAAAAAATTAAACATAGTAACTCTCCTCTCATCAATAACCTGTCCTCTCTCTGGTCGAACTACTAGCTCCACTAGTGTAGCTACAAGTGGAACAAGTAGGGGTACTGCTACAGGTGGAGGAATGGGTGCTGGTGGTGGTTCCTGTCTTGATTTCTTCAACTCTTCATTCTCCCTTCTTAAAGCTTGAATTTCTCTTAACAGTGCTTATGTATTTCTTTCCCCTACTGGTTTTGCTATCCCTGGTTCTTGTACCCGTCTTCTTATCTGTGGTGGTTCCCCCATTTCTTCCCATACCAAAGACTCATTAGAAGCTATTTTAGGTTCCTCCCTAGGCATCTCTACTTTACCTCTACCTGACCTCTACCATGGGGTCTACCTCTGGGCAGCATTCCTGATTACTATAAGATAGAAATATGAAAAATATCACATAACAGACAACATAGATTAATCACATAAATAACGAATACTGCAAATGGTGAAATGAAAATCCTATGCTCTATGGTTTTATCTATATCCTATTGTCATATGCTTATCTATTACACTTATAAACCTAAGTTCTGATACTAATGTTGTCACTTTCCAAAAAAAATGGAACATGACAGTCCTAGAATGTGGGACACATCTATACAACCAACACTCGTAGAATCCCCTACTATAAATCTCATGTATCACCTGTTATCATTTTTATTATGTGTCTCAATTCCAACACATAATCCACACACACACACACACATATACAAAATGAAGAGTTGAGAAAGGCAAGACATGAACCTCCACCAGTACCAATCCCTCCACCTATAGCAGTACATCTACCTATTCAACCTATAGTTGCACCAATAGAACCAGTAGCTAGACTGGAGAGGCGATAGGCTATTGATGAAGGAGGTGTTACAAAGTTTAATTTTCTGAAATTGCGATTACTAGAATTTAAAGGGAAGTCTACAAAAGACCTTGTGAATTTCTAGAATAGGTGGAGAAGGTTGTTAGTAGATTGCCCTGTTCATATGCTAGGGCCATAGAGCTGGTGGGTTTATTACTGAAAGAAAATGTATGGAGATGGTTTGTTACGCATGTTAAGAATCAGTTGTATAGTGATGCATCCCTAAAATGGGAATAGTTTCAGAGGGCATTAATGGATAAGTTTTTAACAAAAGGGATACGAAGTAGTAGGACTACATACTTCACTACAAAGTGCCCTAGTAGCTGTGGAATATACTTTACTGATGAAATTAATTCATAAGGTGATACAGATTGAGATAAGATATAAAGAAGAATGAGAACAACGAAGGAAAAGAATAATAGACAGACAATAAAAGAAGGGAGAAGACAGTTCTCAGTCTAAACCACTAGAAGCAGGAGTTAGAACCAATCAGAGTCAACCTACTAGGGGATAGAGACGGGGACAAAATAGAAACATTGTTGTGTCTACTACATTAGGATTTTCTCGTGGTACTACGAGATCAACACCGCTAACATTAAATGTTAGACCTTACGGTCTTCTTCATACTTATTTTGATGGTTACAAACACCAAATTATTGGACTAATAAGTTTGTTTGATTATGTGCAAGAATTTCCAAGAATTTCTCTGAAGTATTGCAGGATGCTGCTTAGTCGTGGGCGCAACCAGTTGTAGTCATGGGTGCGACTCTAGATACAAGCTTGGTCACAGTTGCGACAAATCCAGTCACAATCTTGAAAAGCTTCAGGTCACAGGCATGACAGTTTACAGTCGTGGGTGCAAAATTAAGGTCCGAATAATTCAAGACATCCAGTAGCTTTAAGGTGAACAGCGTCCATCCAGTAGCAGGCATGACACAAGTTAGTCGCAGGTGCGACTAAGTGAAGTCGCAGGTGTGACAGAATGATTCGCAGGCACGAAATTAAAGTTTGGATATTTCAAAACATCCAGTAGCTTAAGTTTGAACAGTGTGATTCAGTCGCGGGCGCGACACCAGATAAATTCGTAGGATTGTTCAAGATCAGTCACAGGTGTGAAGAAGTTCAACAGAGTTTGAAAGTTGGATCTCGCAATAAGTTGTGGGCGTGACAGTTCCAGTAGCGGGCGCGACTTGAAAAAATTCAAATATAATGTTCTTGGAGCCAAAAAGGAGTGAAGTCAGTCGCGGGCGCGACTCATCTGTAAAATAGCCGTTGGAGCGAATTTTCAGGAGCATTTATTGCGGGAAAATGAGTCTAAATGGCTCTTTCTTCACTCAAGACTATAAATATGAGTTGATTTGTATTAAATGAATAGAGAACAACCTTTAAACAAGTTCATAATCATTTATTGCTAGATCATTCATAT
>CANXYC011439374.1:0-39580 GCA_948193065.1 Aleurites moluccanus
AAGAGACTATATCTAGAAATGAAAGTATTTAAAAAAAAATACAGCTAATTTTTATATTTGAATTTTGTCAATAAATTTAGTTATTTATTTACTTTTTCTATTGAATTTTAATAAAATGACTAAAAGTGTTTCGTGTATATATATATATATATATATATATATATATATATATATATATATTAATTTTAATTGAATAAAAATATTTTTTAATTAAATATATAAAATTAGAAAATAAATTAAATAATTAAAAAGTACTTTTATATATTTTAATTTTAGAAAAATAAATAGTTAAATAAAAATTAATTATTTTAATTTAATAAAAAGTAATTTTAAATTAAAAATAATATTTAATTTAATTTAATTTTAATTAAATAAAATAATTAATTTTTATTTAGTTATTAATTTATTTTATTTTTTATATATTTAATTTAAAAAAATACTTTCTTATAAATAAATAAAATTTTAGAGACTAATTTATAATTTACTAATTACTTTTTTATCCATGTAAGGCTCGTGAACGAAAATCAACTTAGAAAATCATCGACATGACAAGTTTTAATAATGTTAAAATCAAAATAATATCTCAAAAAATATGAAATGTCGATATATTTTTAAAATTAAATATAATAATCAAAATTATATCTTATCCCATATTTGAATTTGAGTGTCATGAAGAAATAGATGGTGGAAGCTTTTTTTTTTTTTTTATCCTTTATTTTTAGATATGAAAAGGAAACACACTGAACTATATTATTCATATTATTCCGTTTCTAAATATACAAAACTCTACAAATATTAAGAAAGAGTAGAGTATATCTGACAACGGTTCTTCTAGCATAGCTTTTTTTTCTCTCCTTAGCTTTTTATATTAAAATAATTTTTCTGAAACAGGAAATACTCTTGATTTTATTAGTTTAGCTTTTAAATTAAAATAATTTTTCTGAAATAGGAAATACTCTTGATTTTATTTGTGTATTTTGAGATTATGAAATTCTACATTTATTATTTAGGTCATGTATAGACTTATTGTTAAGTATATACTTAAGTATGCGTAGGTTATGTACGAATTGTACATATACATGCTGTCAAGAATAAAAAAGATATTTAAGATTAGAATCTCCAAAATCTATTTATTATATAATATTTTGAATTAAAATTTTCTCACAAAAAAATAAAATTATTTAAAAATTAAAGAACTATTGAATAGAATGTCATATAGCTTCAGGCTTAATTTTTTTTAATTTTTTTTGAGATGGCATGTAGTATTACAATAATACATTTTTATATTGGCAGAAAAAAAAATTTCTAGGCCGAGTTCGAGCTAAGTTAGAACCTAAAGTTTTTAAGCTTTACGTTTGAGCCGGAAAATAAATGTTATGATTTAAATTTCAACGATATTAAGTTAAGATTTAAATTACATATGTTTTCAATTTTTTTTTTTTTATGAAAAAAATACTTCAGGAAGTTTGAAAAGGTATTTGAACAAAAAGAAAATGGAATCCAATTATGAATATTATTTGGAGGGTCACTGAAAAAACCTCTATCCATTAATTAATTTCCTCAGCCCAAGATAAAAGTCATAATATTTTTTTACTAACATTCCATTTTTCTTCCCATTATTAGTTTTCAGAAAATTATTGACATGTTACTTCATTTATTTTAGCAGATTTGGCTTGTAGCTTAACTATTCCTCCATTTCTCTGCAATCAATCATAATCTGCAGCCACTGGAGTAGTTTTGCTCTTCCTCTCCCGCTAAGGTACGTAATTCCTTTCACTTGCCTTAATTAAGTAGTTTCAGCTACTTCTCCCAAGGATTTGGGGTCCCCAACTTCTAGTAATATAACAGTAGATAATTAGTACGTATTAGCAGCAAATATAAGTTGTAGAAGCTGCTTTAGTTCGTAAAACTTTATTTATGCATTTTGTCCCAGTTGGGTCTCATTTTTTCTTTTTGGTTTAACCACAATAATTCTTATCCCGTCTTAAAATTGATACGACTAAATCTTATTTCGAAATTATGGCTGTCCTTCCTAAAGTGTGCATTTTTTACGGATAAATTTTAAAATCTTATCATAAAGTACAAGTGTGTCTTACTACTTGAATAACGCCTTATTAGTCAAAGCTAGATCTCTTTAATTATAAGATGTTCAACAATGCTTTCATTCTTACAAAAATCACTAATGAGCATTAAAATATTATAATTAAACACTTTAATAGTTTAATTTATTTTCTAACAATATATTGTTTATTGTTTTTAATTACTATATATATATTTGTTTAAGCTCGAATAAAAAAAAATTGAGAGTTTAGCATATTAAATTATTCTGTACAAATCCTTGATTTTTATTATTATAGATGAACTAGTGATAAACATCTGATATTCTGATTGAAGATTTCACATTAAAGGACATGTCATGTTTAATTTGGATATGGTGAGAGCTTATAATAATAATAATAATAATAATAATAATAATAATAATAATAAGATAGATAAAATCTGTAATTTCCTTATTCGGAAAATTTTGTCAATGTATGAGGATATGGGATTACAATGTTTTTTTTTTTTTTTTTTTTTTTTTCTATAACAAGGGTACTGACCCTTTCTGTAATTTAATTTTTGTGTATCAATAAACGTTGAGTATTTTCTCTCCATATTTTATTCTCTACTTCTTTAGATGATTTCTAACGATTTGAGTACAGTTGAATTTTTGGAATGGCTTACTAAGATGGTGATTTAACCATTTACATCAATTATCACATGAATTATTTGTATTGAGATTTTAATCTTGCCAAAATCATATTTTATCTTATCTACCTTATATTCTATCATTTCTACATATTTATAACTATCATTTAGAGACGGGGTTTGGTGGTGATTCAGGTGAACCTGAAAAAATATTTTATTAATTTATAAATAAAAAAAATTAGTCTATTTAAATTTAATTTTTTACATAAATTTTTTTTTCAACCTATCTAAATTTAACTTTTTACGTGAAAAAAATTTCCCAACTAATTCAAATCTAATTTTTTATACATAATTTTTTTTTTAATCCATTCAGAATTAATTTTTTGACTTCAACCCTACGATTATTTCTACCTTTATGTTGAATTTTATAAATTTACATGTTCTATAACTCTGATCTTTCTTTTATAAATTTACATGTTCTATAACTCTGATCTTTCTTCAATTGTCTAGTATCAAGTAACCAATTTCAAGACATTAAGTGTATGCCATTCATACCGATGTCACATATCATATTCTATTAGAGGAGCAAATTTCCTTGCGTACAGAGGAAGAACCCTTATCTATTTACTATTTAATTTTTTCTATAAAAAAATTTTTATTTCAAAGGTTAAAAAATGGTCAAAGATATAAAAAAAAAGTTTAAAATAAGTTACTACAGTACTCTTTAAAATCAAATCATGTACTAATAGCAATTCATCCTTTAAACTAAGGATTAATATAATAGAATGAATAAAAAATTAATGAAATTTTGATGTGAAGAATTCATTATTTCAGTTTTTAAATATAAAAATTTTTACTTGTAAATTAGATAAAATTTTAGAAAATGGAATACAAAAATAAACCTTATATGCACCATCAACGTCTGTATATGCAAACCTCAAGCGGGGCTCGCTGGCGGCTATTATGAGGAATCTGAATCGCACCAGTTCGGTCATTGGCAGAGATGGAACTACAATTTTAGACTTGGGAGACCAAATATAATTAAATAAAATTTATGAAATGCTTGAGAGATAAAATTTATATGTTTAGTTTACCAGTGAAATGCTTTCAGTCTTAACTTTAGAATTTTTAGAGTGTCGTCTTTTCTTTGAATAAAAAACTTTCCAATAATTTTTTTTGCCACTCAAAAACAGAGGTAAAATATGTTAGTATTAACAAGAGTTATAGTAACCTTATTCTAATTATTTGAATACAGACGTCATGAAATCCAATTACACAATATGGTAATTAAGAATATGAATGTTAAACAATGTGAAGCAGTCCACCAAAGCATCATGATTACATTTTGAAATTAAAGTTGCACAAAAAGGAGGTTCTAATTAAGTCTGATAGAAGAAGCAATTCAGTCATTGTTTCCCGAATTATTCTTGAACAAAAATAAGAATTATTAAAAATGTTTACATTCAAAAAGATTATTTTCTTTTTTAAACAGCATATATACATGAAAATGATGGGAAAAAAACTAAAACTCAATTAAATCCCCTATAATTGATAAAATATATGACAAATTTAGTCAAAGTGTTTCATAAGTTGTCAATCAAATTCCAAAGATGAGATGAAAAAACTTTTTCTTCGTCAAAAAAAGAATTGGAATATAAGTACAATCATAATAAGGAAAGAGTTCATGAAAATAAAAGTTATGGGGTAATTCAATATATTGAGCTTATAATAGAAGAATTTATGAGCTTAATTTTATTGTGGGGTTAATTTTTTTGGCAGCCATGTGAAATATATATATATATATACACACACACACTTGGAGGTTCTTTTGGAGCTTGGGGGCGGTGTTCCTTGCATAATTGCATGTGGTACCGCCCCTGGTTATCGGTCTCGTGTTGGGGAATCGGAGTGAAAGCTATTATGTTTTGTCCACTCTCCAGCTCTCCCCATCTATAACACCTATGAGAATTGTCTAATTAAGCAACGAACATGCATGGTAGCCAAATGCTTTAGCGTAGAAATCTACGGATTTGACTACGTCTTTCACGTATACAACTGTATAAGCAAATGCCGGGCTCAGATTATTAGATACCAAGCTTAGCTAGTTTATTATTGTGTTGAATCATGAGTGTGAGGTTTTTGTTTGAGTTAAGAGTTAGGCCTGGGTTTCATGCATGTTTTGATTAGCTTAGAAACTGTTACGTGGCAGTATCTTTATTCAAACAGGCCTAATAATTTACTCCCATTTCGATTCCTTTTTTTTTTCTCATTTTTTATTTTTTAATTTTACATTGAACAGAAAATAATTGTCACGGCTTAAGTGAATGCCAACTACTCATATTCGTGTCACGTCTTTCTCTGTGCACAAATCAGTCAAAATACGTAGAAATTATTTGCTTTCTTGATGTTTTGCTTGAGATAAAGTTACTTTACTTTCCACCTATGAAATAATTAAAGTATGTTTTTCCAGCTAAACATATTTGTTATTTTATCTTTTAACACTATATAAGGAGGCAGAGAACGAAACACAGAAACTGTCCTTATTAAATAAATATGAGTTTCTAAACTTTCTCTTTTTCTCTTCTAGATTTATTCAAGAATTTCATAGGATATGCTGTGTAATTGTCATTGCTTGTGGATTCTTTGTATCAGGAATTATCCAGAATTAATGAATTAATTGAACAATTTATACATACTAAGAGGACAAGCTTCTGTTGAAGTTCAATGAATGCCAATAGCCTAGTTGTGAAACTAGTCATAAATTGTAAAGATTGATATCAGAGCCTTCCCCTTCATAATTGTTGGTCAAGTGATCATAATGGAAGATAATTCTTATTAATTGCAAATATGAAGATAATTCTTATTAATGGTAAATAGTTACATATTGAGGGCTGCTGTGATGTGACCATTTTAGCTACTTAAAATTTTTTATAAAATTTTAAAAAATTATATTTAGGGGCTGCTGTATTTTTACATAACAACCTCCTGATGTGATTCATTTTAACTATTTAAAAATTTTTATAAAATTTTTAAAAAATTATATTTTGATAGTATTTGATGTAATGTATCTATTGATATATTTTTTATGCTAAACAAATATCATTTGGACAGTTAAAAATACATTATAAATTTTATATATTATATTTAGCGGTTTAGATTTAACGTATTTATAATGCATTTTTAGCTGTTCAAATAATTTTTGTTTAGCATAAAAAATATATCAATAAATTCATTATATTAAACACTATTAAAATATAATTATTTAAAAATTTTATAAAAATTTTTAAATAATTAAAATAAATCACATCAAGAATTACTGAATCATCCCCATCATATGAGTCCCAAAGTAATTCAATGTAGGCAATGCAACCTACAAGGAATAGAAAAATATTCAGAGTATTGGAAATTTCTAGTTGAGGCATCGGATTCCCTAATCGCTCCCTCTTGACCTTAATGGTATTAGACCATAATTAAAATGCACGTTACAACTCTCCAAAGAGAAAACATTACAAGCTTGAATAGAATATCTCCTCAGTTACATATATAAATTACAATTTCTAGCCATTTACAATAACCTTATATAAATAGTTAAATAGCCAGTAGCTTAAGCTGCCAATGAAATACATTTCATCATAACTAAATTATTTTTCAAATTGTAAACCCAAACCAAATTTTTAATTAATAAAATTTGTATAAATTAATAATGAGTAAAAATATGAGGATATTAACCAAGTGAAGTGAACATTTATTCTTACTATTTCATATATTTTTTTACAAAAATCAAAGAGCGATTATTTTCAAAAACAATACTTAGAAAAATGAGTAATTTTATAATTTTCAAAAAAAAATTAGATAAATTTAGTTTATTATTTCATATAATAGACTAATAAATGATGATATAATATATCGACGTGTTAATTATCATACCACATTATTTAAATAGTTAATTATTACGAGATAATTATTGATTGATATGTCCGATCATCATTAATTAATTTATAATCTATAGTTTAGATTATCTATCTTATTGTGTATTCTATTTTTTATCTCATAATTTTTTTTTGCGTTACGTCATTTATAAAAAAAATATTAACTATTAAAATATAAAAAATTATTAGATATGACGGAAATATTTTTCTTTCACTCACATAAAAGTGAATTTATATGAATATATCTTTATTTTAATCACACACACACATATATATATATATATAATGCTTTTTTTTATTATAATTAATTATGTTTGGTTTTATTTTAAATACACCTATATATTTTTAACCTATCATTAATTTAAAATTTAAGAAAATAATCATTTAAGAAAATTATTAAAAATAAATAAAAAAGAGTAAAAAAATATAAATTTTGAGTGTGTTAATTGATTAAATAGATAAATTCTATGTTGTATATTAAATTATTTTTAAGATTCTTTTTATTACTAATACTTTATCATTGTTTTTTTCTCCAAATTTATAATAAAATAATAACAGTTTACAAAAAATATTTTGATTTAAATCAAGAAATCGTAGGTGATGAAATTGAACCAAACTGATGGTTTGATAATAATGATAATTTGATTTGATTTGAAAATTTTTTAAACTGAAAAAATTGATTTGGTTTGATAAAACATTTAAACCGAACTATGCCACTCCTATTATTTTAGAAAAAAAAGGAAAATTTTATATATATATATATATATTTTTAAGAATATATATGAATATTTTTCAGTATGAAATATTCATAAATATTTTTTTATATAATTAAAATTAAAATAAATAAAATTATTTTTTATTTAATTAAAATAATTACTTTTTATTTAATTATTTAATTTAATTTTATATTTAATTAAAATAATTATTTTTTATATTTAATTAAAATTAAAAAAAATATTTTTTTCTTATTTTTTATATATATACATAGCAATTTTAATGATTTTACTAAAATTTAACGAAAAAAATATATAACACCCATATTTTTAAAATATTTTAAAAATCATATTTTATTTATAAATAATAATTATTTTATAAATATTTAATTAAAATTATGAATATAAAGTATTTTTGAGATTTATTATTTTTCAAAAAAATAAATATTTAAAAGTAAAAGGGAAAACTATTTTTCAAAATTAATTTTAATTTTAATTAATGTCATATTATTATATATTATTTAGTAATTTAATTTTTATAGTCATTTATTTAGTTAAATAAATTATTTTAATTATTATTATTTTAAGAATTTTGAAAATTAAATTTATATTTAAATAATTTTTATTAAATTAGAAAGATTTTATTTTTCAAATTTTAATGTTAAAATGAAGTAAATTTTATAAGAATTTTATTGATTATTTATTTATAATTTTTAGATTTAAAATAATTTTTTTATAAATTTAAAAAAATTGGACCAACTTGAGACTGCCATATGGCAGTCTTATATTGGCTGCCAGCAGATTAAAAACTGTTGGAAACTTGAAGAATAAGGAAAGAAGAAGAAGAAGAAGAGAAGAAAATGGTCGGCAGTCTTAATTTCGGCGCCAATTTCGGTCAAATTGAAGGGAGGTGATCAACATCCCCAATGGCATTGTGTAGCTTGCCATGAGGAGAATTCATAGGCACTAATCTTGCACAATTCCGATCACTAGGTAATGAATTATTTTTGTTCAAAATAGTTTTCATGATTATGTTAGTCAAAAATTTTAAATAGTTATAACTCTCTCATTTGAACTCCAAATTGAATGATTCTAGTTCTTATGATTTTGTTTCGATTCCAACTTTCATTTGATACCCAAATTTCCACCTAACATTCGCCGAAAAATGAGATCAGAAAATGAAATCATCAGACACTCTATTGTAGATTTTGGCCAATTAGGACGACCATTTCTGGTTATTCTAATTTTTTTTTTTTTTTTTTGGCTCTTCTTCTCATAAGCTTTTCAATAGCACCAATTTTAGCCATATCAGAGATCGAAGTCGGAACCGAAAAATTTAGATACAAGTAGATTTCTGACAAATTTCGAGTAAGTATATTTAAATTTATCTAAAATTATTTATTAATTGTTTAAAGATTATTTGAAGATAAATTTGTGAAAATGGTTGTATATTTATATTGGTATTGGAGAATTTTGGTAGTTAAAATTTGATAATTATATTTATTTTGAGAGGATAAATTATTTTAAATTATTTAGACGGCATTTATGGAAAAATATTGAGTTTGATACTAGTTGTAAATTTTTTGAGCAATTAATTATCAATAATTATGGTTATTTTAAATCTATAAATTAAGGTAAATTAATTATATTTATTGGGAGTAATTGTGGATATAATTTAATGGTTAATGACTTTGATGGATTGATTAATAATTAATTATTGACTATTAATGTTTTATTAAATTATTTGAAACTAGAATTGGGAATATAATTATCGTGTACTTAAGAATAAATTATGTGAAATATTTCAAAAATATTTTTAGAGTGTAGAGAAGTAAAGGATAATTATGGGAGTTGATGTGAAATAAATAAATAAGATTTAAGTAAATAATTATTCTATGAAATTAATTTGAATTAATTAATCAAGTTATTATTATTATTGAGATATTGTGAATTAAAAGAAACGAAATTAATTGGAGGTCGACATTGATTATTATTTGGTGGATTAATGAGTAGATTTGGAATGGGATTATCAAATTTTTGTAAATAATTAATTATTTAATTAGATCATATAATTGAGGAATGTAAGGCTATTATAAATATTTATTTGTTATTGAGTTTGAAACTCATGAGAGATCAATTAAACTGTTGATATTAGATGTGAGCCTATGGACTAAATAATAGAAGTGTTGTGATTTCTCTTTCAAGAGGCTACATTCTATTTTAGGGAAAATTCTACCGAAATTTTTGTAAATTCTTAAAAATCATTTTTTTTTTAATTATGAGTCCATATTTGTATATTAATCTAATAATTCATGTATTTGATTTCAATATTTCAAATGTTTTCAATTGTTGTCAGTCAGAAGGCGCTCTAAATGAGTCAACCAATTTGATGATCGTTAAATTTGTGAGTTGATATATTTTAATTTAACTCTACATCTAAACATGACATGTAAGTACTGAATAAATGTGAATATATATGTATATAAGCTATCACTATTGCACTAGATTTAGAATCATTATGTATGTTTATACCATATTATATGATATTGAATGATATATATATATGTGTGTGTGTGCGCGCGCGCACGCGCAATAGAAAATAAGATGATGTGAAATCCAATTGTATTAACATATAAAATATTAATGATATAACGTGATATGATATGATGATGACGATGTTATTACATGGATTGTCTGGTAAGAAAATATTCTCACCATGACCCCTAAACATGGATAAGAGAGTATAAGAATGTCTAGTTTGAGTTAGTCTTACTGTAACCCCATAGTTTGATTTTAAAAGAGTTAAGGGAGAGGGTCGACTTCTCATTTACGATAAACAAAAACATATATGGGATTGAATTCCACAAACATTTTTCATTATGAATATTATGTATGTTTTATGGATGAATATGTATATGTGACACTTCATATAGATTAATAAATGACATGCATATTAAATTAAATTATATCAGCTCATTGAGTTAAACGCTAAGTTCTAATATTTTTTTAGATTTCAGGTCAAGTTTGAAGAGAATAAATTTTTTAGTTGAGTACTTATGCATTCTGTTCCTCAGACACTGAAATTGTCTATTTAATTATTTAATAAAATTATGTGTTTCATTGTTATAATTCTTAGAATTCTGCATTGTTATTCAGATTATTTGTAATTTTTATAATTGTTAATTCTGGTAGTTGAACTTATTATTGTAGATTGTTTTGTTAAGCAGAAACTTAAATTGATAATGTGATATGATTAATAATTGACCTTAATAACTATGTGATAGTGTTAAATTATTAAGATTTTGTTTGGCAGGTAGATTTCTATGGCTTTGTTTTGTGATAATTATAATTATCATATTACAGTTTTGTTGTTTATGATAAGTTAGATTTTCTACAAGTTCTGAAAGTCTTACATATTTCCATTCTCTAGTGTCGGTTACATGTCCAATAGAATTGAGTGGTGACAAAATCAAAGAAAATAAATAGACGAACTAAATTCATTAACGAAATCAAATGATAAGAACTAACTACACTACTTCCTTTAAATACTCTTATTTTCTCTCTTTTTTTTATATATATATTTTCTTATTTTTTTCATTTAATTAAAAAATTAGAATATTTAAAAATATATATAAATATTTTTCTGTATGTTTATAATTTTTTTTATTTTTTATTTTTGACATACTTTAATTTAAAATAAAAATAAATAAAAATACTTTTTATTTAATGAAAATAATTATTTTTTATTTAATTATTTAATTTATTTTCTTTTTTAATTTAACTAAATTATTATTTTTTATATTTAATTAAAATTAAAATAATTAAAAATATGATTTTTTTTCTTATATATATATATATATATATATATATATATATATATATTTATATTTAAGATTTATTTGATCATTTTATTAAAATTTAACAAAAAAATTAAAAAAAAGGAATAAAATGACTAAATTTAATTACGAGAACAAAATAAGGAATTAATTAGTCGATTTTTCAAAAAGCAAAGACAATTTATTTTTTAAAATTTTTAAAATATTTAAAAATAAAAAATATTTTTATTTATTTTTTATTTTTACAAAAAATCTGAAAATGAATTTTTAACCCAAAAAAATATTTTTTATTTTTTATTTTCAAATTATTTATTTTTTAAAAAATAAAATAACAATATTTTTATTTTTCAAAAAATATAAAAATAAATTTTTTAATTCTAAAAATATTTTTTAAAACAAAAATAAAATTTAATTAATTAAAAATAATGGATAATAATATTTTTATCTTTTTTTTATTATTATTGAATATTAAGTTGATTAACAATAAAATAAAAAAAATTAAATAAAAAAAATTTAAATATATTATGACATTTGTTAGATAAAATTAAGATAATTTTAAAAAATTTAAAAAAAAAAATTAATGTAATAAATTATTTTACCCTTAATATTATCTTAACGAGCTCATGATTCATGCGTGAATAATGAGTCTAAGGACTAATTTTTCTTCTGGTAGTTATGACCGTACACGTGTCAATCTGGTTGTTCTGTTTTTCTTCGGTTGAGGGGGGCTGATGTGCCAAAAAGCTCCTTTTACTTTCATTTTTTCCCAGAAAGGACCACCAACCAAATCAATTTTCGTAATAAAATCAAACTCTGAGATTTACCTAAAACCAGCTCATTTCTCTTCATTTTCTTCTCATTCTTGATCCACCTGAGATCTATCAGATAGCTTGCAGCTTTTGTGAGTTTTTATTTTTATTTTTTCAATTCTTCTTACTGTATAAATTTAGATGTATTGTTTTTGTTGATGCCAACTGTGAATTTTCTCTAGAGAAAATGGTATGGAAAGCAAGTATTACAGTATCAATTTCATTTAATTTTATTGATCTTAGCTTTGATTCCTTCGAATGACCTGTTTGGCTGCAGATTTTAATTCCTATATATTAATATTTTTTTTAATCTTTAAATTTGTTAGTGTAGAGTAATATATTGTAAAAATATAAATGCTGATCTTATTAATTCTATTTAGTTCTTGCAGGTTGATATTTGTTTCATACCGTTTAATGGTTGGCTGTGTAAGATTTGCTGCTAATTAAGATATAGACTATTGTTGAGAAACTCTTAGTTAGTTGAGAATGTGAATTTATAACTTATTTTTCAATAATTTTCCATGGGAGACCCACCTTATAGTTCCAGTTCAAGTGGGAATTCTGAATTGACAACTGTTGCTGTTAGGAAAAAAATTTATAAAAAAAACTTAGGTGCTTCTAATCTTAAAGCATTCCCACAGAGTGCTTGTAAAATTGTAGCTTCGCTAAGCCACAGTGGAAATGGTGGTGGTGCTGTTGGTCATATAGCAATTTGTTTACTCAAAGTTGCTGCCTTAGAGACCGTACGAAGGGTTTCTAGGTCTAAGTGTCCCCCTGTATGGCGTGGTCTTCAGGTTCTGCAAATTCTTTGCTACCCTCCTTTTAAGTGGATTCAAAAATGGGCTCCCTTGAAGGGTTTGGTAAATGGTTTGCAGGTATTCTCTTGCTTTCACTGTAACTAATATTGTTTGTAGTAAGTATATTTTTCCCAGAAAAATAATTTATAGTTACTTTTCTCTTGTTCTAGATGTTTTCGAGGCCTTTATTATTTCTTTCAGTTGCGACTGCATTCTCTGAACAATTAGAATGTGATACTGAAACCTCAAACAATACCAGTGGTTCTCAGGCTGATTCAGAAACACATTCTGAGTCACCCCTTGTACATTCTTCTCCAGATGCAAGGTACGCATAATAAAGTTTTTAGTTTTGGTATTTTGTTGTTGTTTGACTTGGTTAAGTGTTTTTTTTTTATTCAGAAGAGACTTGATTTGGTTGAAACTCAGGAAATGATAGATTGTTGGTTAAGGAAGAATATTTCCCTTCAATTTTGTTTAAGGCTTCTTCGTTCATAAACATATACAAACTTAAAAACCAGAACAGCAGAACTGAGATTATACTTCCCCATTCAAATAGGTGAAATATATTAATTTTATTGAAGATATAACTTTGATATTCTTTTTGGGGGTTAAATGAAGAGTTACGTAACAACTTCATGACTAATGATTGGATGTTAGTATTTCTCGCCTTGAAGTTTTTGCGTTCAGTAGTCTGTATTGGTTCCTTTGAAACCAAATACTGGTGATATTAGAATCTTTCTTTTTAATCTTAGCTCTGATTTGAAACCTTTAAATCAGCTCTTAATTTGGTGGGATTAATTATAATAAATGGGTATTTCTATGGTTTGGTTATAAGATAGAGAGGAGTTGATGCCTGAGCCGGACTATATTGCCTTAATTTGGGTCAATTGTTGTCTTGGCGCAGCATATGATTCACCATAAGGTTTGCCAAGATGTGTCCTGAACTTGGCAAGACACGAATGTTGGTACTGCTATGTTTGTTTGACATGCTTGTTTGCTAGATTTCCCGCCAACCCTGCCTTGTTGATTTTGTGTAATTCATTAATGGCTAGTTGAAGCTTAAGCACATGATCTTTTATTTTTCTCTTTTGTATTGATTGCAAGTCATATTGACAATGTCAATTTTGGATTTGTGGGAATTTTAGTGACTTGCAACTCTTGCATTGTGGGTTGTACAACTATGTTCTCTTAAAGGTCATTTGAATTGCGTTTCCTTTTGAAGAATTTTAGGATGGATCAAATCATGTTTCTGTCTCCTTATGTCATCACTTTCATCTGATCTGCAGGACTAGTGAGGAGAATCCTGGAAATATTGCATCTGAAAATTGGTTGGTGAAACTGCTCAAAGAGCTAGAAGATCAAGGCATTACATTACCGGAAAGGTGATTTTTCTATTCTTGTGTTTCCAGAATGTTGAACCTTAAAAAAATGTAGTAGTATGGCTTTCTAAACCTATTCAAAGTTGCTACCTTACTGGGTTTTGTGCTAAAGACCTTTCACATTTTCATCCATTTTTCATACTTGTTGAAGTCCCAATCCCATATTCTGGAGTCACCTAATCATAATACTGATGCGTTCTGACAAAGTCAGCGCTATTCTGTTTCCTCTCTTCCAGCCTCAGTTCAATCTATAAGATAAATTTGATAGGGTCTCTAATGACTGGGAAAGCTTGTGTCTTCATTTGCTTCCTCTGATATGTTGATTCTTCCTCCAAATTCTCATTTGCATGACCATTCATCTGTTGTTTGTTATTTTTCTCTAACTGTTGTTTGTTATTTTTCTCTAAGGCATCACCACCCCTAGACTGATTTCAAAACAATGTCTTAAACTTGGCACATTTATTATTGAGTTGTTTGACCTCTCATGATGTTGCAGACCATGACATAGATGTTTATGCAGAATTAACGAGGATGAACTCCATAGATTTTTTAATGCTGCAAATGGGGAATTTTCATGCTTGCTATCGTCAATTAAGAAGACAATTCGATGGAGGGAGACTTACAGAATTCTTTCTGAACAAGAGCTTGAGATGTGGTCAAATATGGTCTTCTGGCATGGATTTGACGTGGAGCACAGGCCTTGCCTCATTGTTCGCCTTGGACTAGCTTGCCTTAACTTGCCATTTCATGAGAGACCTCTCTTTGCTCAAGCAGTCAGTAAGTGGCTTTTGTCTCTTGATTAAAAATTGTTGGTTATTTGGTTCATGCCATATAATCTTTGGGATGCTTCCATTAATTTGAAGAGCAAGACTTCACAGTAGAAATAACTAAGCAAATATTTGTTAATCTAAGTCATATATCTCTCTTGCAGATTTTTAATGGAAGGTTGCTGACTTTTCTGTGTAGTTAATTAATGCCTGATAGAACATCTCTTCAGGTCAATCTCTTCCTAAATTTTAGGAGCATCAATGAAGACCTAGTTTACATGTTGGGAGGCTTAAAAACAATCAGCTTCCTGCACCAACATTTTAGTTTAACACAATTGTTTAGAAATTCAGGGTTGTAAGCTTAACTTAGGAACGCTCACCTATATTGTCATTTATTGAAAATTCCATTATCTTGTTAAGCATAGGTCAGCAAATAAACTGTATTATTTGAGTGAGTATCTATTCTACCCGCTATCCTAAAAACATAATTCATTTTATTGCTGGAAAGAGGAACTTGAAGTAGAATGAACTAAGAGTGGATGTTTGTATCAATATCTTCTGTTTTGGGCACTTTGAGATATGGTAATACCAATTAATGATTGATGCTCCAGTCTCTCAGGTAGAGCATGGAGTCCTTCATTTGGTTGACAAGGATAATCCTCAGATTACAGTTCTCGTGGATTGTGATGGGATATCACCACTGAGACTTCCCATGCAAATGGTGAGATCCTGTTCTTCTCTCCTGCAAGATAATTTTCCCAATCGTCTTGGCCATTTGCTTGTTATACGGCTTCCTCCAGTTGTTCGAGTCATTGCTCAAACTTTTATTCAAGTAAGCATATGACCCTCTTTTGGATTTTAGTCTTCCTACTTCAAATCCCAACTTTTTCACATATATTAGTTTTCGAGAAAAGGGGTTCCCCCTTTTTTTGGGTGGTTTGTCTTTTTCTTGTGAAGTTCTTGGTGCTTCAATGAAATCAGTGCCTATATTATCTGTGGTTCTGTACAGGTTCTGAGACCTGTCACTCGGAAGAAGTTGAGAATTGAAGGAAACGCATACCACAGGGTTATCTGTGAGTATCTTCAGACACTTCCATCATACCTTGGTGGCAATTGCACTTGCAAGATATGTTCCAATATTAGCATTCATACTGGGCGAAGGCCGCAGGCCACTAATGAGATCCGAAGGATAGCATCAACTGAATATGTCAGTGATGGAGAGGATCTACCCTTACCACATCTGACTTTTGAAGTTGATGTTCCCTTGAATGAGAGCTGGGACCACTTGGTAAGAACTGCTGTGATTGGCATCCTCATGATGTGGGTTTTTATAGCTTTGATTGCCGTACTATATGACCCTGATAGCAGACAGATCTTTTCATTTCCTCAGCCTCGTTAGTATTCTTTTTTGATATCAGGTAATAAGGTAATTAGCTTTTACCCTGACAGCAGACAGATCTTTTTTTATATCTTCTCATATTTTTGTCTGCATCAAGTATTATCATGTAATAAAGCAATTAGCTTTTACCACATTACTTCCATATGGTGTAAATATTATCAGTTTGCCTAAATTTTCTGGACTATGTATGGTTGAATGTATTACTATTGAGGTGGTTTTGCCTATCCCAAGACATATACAAGGTACGTATCTCTGCATCCTAGATTGCATCTATTTATTTCTTTAGGAGGATAACAGTCCATGCATTCGAGCTTCAGCTCAAGTTTAAAAATAATTGTTTGGTATTGTGGTTGAAACTATTCTTTCAAAAAAAAAAAAATCATTTTAGATGTTAAACAAAGATGCTTGAGATTGTTAGTTAAATGTTGTTCCTCTGCCCCTTGATTAATGTTATTATCTGCACGTGAATAGAGAATAAGATTTGCAGCAGAGCTAAGCTAAACAGAGAAGTTAGGTTGTTTAAGTGTCTAGTAATTTTTGTATCTAAAAGCTGCATTTGCTGTGATAGGTTGGCAATCCAAAACCATTATACATTGAACTATAATATATTTTGTTGATTACTGGCTGTGGGATTAAGCAAGTGAAGGATCCGAAAACTTAAGTGGAGTCGAGAAACTAATGTACAATACAATGAGTTTCTTTCTAAAAAAAAAATAATGGAGTATTTATTTTCGTTGGAGGGATGGTATCTATTTTAGTATTTATTCTCCTTTTTATTATGAACTTAATAATCTTAATTTTCATTTTTCAAAAAAAAAAAAATAACCTTAATTTTCATTTGCTGTTTTCTCTTATTGTTTACTTTTAATTCATAAGAATACTATTAATATTTTTTAGAAAAATTGGTGCTAGAAAATATATTTGATAAATATAAAATTTTATATAAAAAATGTCATAATAAAATTTTCATTTTATATGCTATAAAATATGTTTTATTTTATTTTTTAAAATTCTAGTTAATTATTTTCTATTCAAAGCAAATATTTTTTTAATTATCGAGAGGAAAATTAATCAATCAAATAAAAAATAGAAATGTGAATACCTCTATATATATTTTAAAAATAGTGTAATAATCTCAAAAATATTAATTTTTTATAGAAAAATATGCATATGACTATTTGCCATTTTATTTTCATTTTAATCCTACAAATTTTTCAATCTAAAAAGTAAAAAATAAATGATTTATTAGGATATTTTATTAAAGTTAATTATCAAATTTAATAAACTTTTTCTTAAAATTAAATGATAATAGTATTACAATTTAAGATTTTATTCGGTAAATTATTTTTTTTATTAAAATTAAAAAAATACTTAAAAATTAAAATATAAAAAATTAAAAAGTGAAATAAAATTTATCTATAAGACACAAAAATGGATATTTTATTATATTATTTCTTATAAAAAAATTATTTATTTATTAAATATATTTTTTATAAAATAAAAAATAAAAAAATTACAATAAATGGAACTTAAGTCCTTTTTTTTTTATACACAGGTCTTCTTTTTTTTTTTTTTTGGAAACTAAAAATTGAAAATTATATTACAATCTTTTCTAATATAAAAAAATTATATATATTTACTAAAAATAAAAAATATAAACAATATTTTATGAATTAAAAATAATTATTATTAAAAATAGAAGAAAAATGAAATTTAAAGTTTTTTTTTCTAACAAGAATTATTAACTAAATAATATAATAAGAGTAAAAAAAAAAAAGGGAGTCCAAAACTAAAAAAATGAGTGCTAATATCACCACTTAAAAAAATATTTTAAAATAATTTTAACCAGAAATATTTTAAATTTTAAATTTTTTATAATTTTGTCATATTCTTTGAAAATATATTTTGAAAATTGATGGAAAAACTAATAGCATTGATGAAAGTAAGAGTGAGAAACTATTTAGTTTCTAAAAACAGAAATATTTTATTAATTAGATTAAATCTCAAAAACGAAATAATATTTTACTAAAAAATTATAATTATATCATTTTTTACTTAGGCCATTTTAAAGGAGTGGTTCATAGTTGGACTAAAATTTGAATTAGTAGCTATTTCTAGTGCTCTAGTGTTTAATAGTTATTTCTTATTTTGTATTGGGTTTACATATTTATTATTTATATGATTAGAATAAAAAGTGTGGAGTAAAAGAAAATGATAGACCAAAAAAAGTATATCTTGTTCCATTAGTTGGAACATTGAAGTTATGATGGGAAGCAAAGGCCATAGATAATCCCTCCTAGCTTTCTCTTCTCCCACCATTTCTCTTCTCCTTACAAAGGGAAGGGCATAACATGAAGGAAATGGAGGAATATGTGTTGACTTGATTCCTATTGTCCCTTTGATTTGTAACGAGTAGTGGAATGAAAAAAGACACTTTTTTTTTATTTTTTATTTTTATTTTTATTTTTATTTTTTATCTTGGGAGTAGTTGAATTAATTATATAAATAGGGGTAGGATTGATTGGATTTGATTAATTTTAAAATAAAATTATTAAATCAAATTAAGTTTTTCAATTTAAAAAATTTTCAAATCAAATTAAATTATTATTATAATTAAATTACTGATTTGATTTAATTTATCAATTTTAAACTAAGGGTTTTTTTTTTTTTTTATAAATTCATCAATATTTTATTATAAATTTAGAAAAAAAATTTCGATAATTTATCGATGATAAAAAAAATAATTTAATGTACAATATAAAATTTATCTATTTTATTAATTAACACACTCAATATTTATTTTTTTCTTAATAATTAGACTTTTTATTTATTTATTTTTAGTTAATTTTGATGAATTATATTTTTTAAATTTGAAATATAAAAAAAAAAAATACTCAAATAGCAAGCCAAATCGAAGATTCAATTTATTTTATTTTTCAAATTGAAATCAAATCAAATAGCTGTGAAACCATCGATTGCAATTTAATTTAATCGGTTTGATCGGTTTGACTTTCACCAATATGTAGACTTGAAAGAATAGTCCATTATTATTATTTTAAAATGAAAAATTATTGAAGATTAGAGATTATTTTTTCTTGAATTTTCAAACAGATTTAATTAATTAATTTATTTATTATGGAAACAAAATTATCTACTTAAAAGATTAATTTGCTGAAACTTGAGAAGGAATTATGGGCAATATGTAAATCGCACTTCAGTAACCAAAGATTCGATGGAGTGAGAGACAATAGATATTGGATTATTTGTGCTACGTGTATGGCAATGGGCGATGGCAATATAAACATTAAGAGCTGTTGGCTAATAAGATCATTAAATAGACTACACCCACATATTTGACTAATCTTATCAGAGATAATTATTGACTTATTAATTCAAAATATGAGATTTTTTTTTTAAATCAACTTTAAATTCAGAAAAATCAAATTTAGTTTAAAATAATTATTTCTAATTTTTATCAAAAAAAATTATAATTAATATATAATATATTGTAATGTCAAATAGGTATATTATTATATATATGATATATAGATAATGCATTTTTAATTTTAGAAGTACTTATTTTTTATTTTAATGTTGATTTATACAAGAAAAATTTTAGTAGTAATTTAATTTACAAATATATATACTCTAGTTATCATGAGATTCATGTTTATATATATATATATATATATATATATATATATATATATATATAAGAAAAAAATTAAGACTTTGATTCTTGAAAATTAAAAAAAAAAATGAGTGAGATGAATATTAATAGAGATATGATAAAATTTATTTAGTCACTAATGAAAAATTATTAGTAATTGAATTTCATTATAACTATTATTACAAGTTATGATATCATTTCAACAAAAAGTATTAGTAGGTATTATGAAAAGATAAATTTAAGTTCTTGAAAGTTTGAGCAATTTAATGATTATGAATATATATTTTTTATTTATATAAAAATAAATTTATGTAAATTTATTTTTATTTTAATTACGAAAAATCATCACATTGCAATATATTGATTTTTATTGGAATCAGTGATGTCAATATTACTCTATTAGAACAGCAAGACTATGGGATTTTGAGTTGAATAAAACTTACTCAAAAAAGGTTTTATTATTTTGTCAAGTGTTCCTTTAAGATTTCTATTTTTAAGTGTTTTTAGCATTTTAAGATTTCTATTTTGTAAATTTTATTAGTTTTTAATTAGTATTTTCATATTTTATAAATAGATTTATTTTGTATTAATAAAAAGATATTTAATTATTAATAAAAAGAATAATCAAACTTTTGTTGATTATGAATTCAAAAAAATTGAGATTAGAAGTGAGCATTCGGTCAAATTAAATTAATCGAATTAATGTATTTGAATTTGATAATTTGATTAATTTAGTTTTTAAATAATATATATAATTTAATCAATTTAATTATTTTAAATTTTTTGAATATAAATTAAATCGGACTGAATATATCAAAATTTATAAAAATTTAAATTAAATTAGACTGAATTTTAGAATTAATCAAACTAAATAAATCAAATTTAATTTAATTCTATTTAATTTTCAATTATTTCGATTTTTTAATAATCCCTGATTGAGATTTAGACATATGATATAATCTTGTTTAGTACATTTTCTTGCTAGTTACAAAAAACACAGGTTGATTTAGTATGATACTTGTTCTTGATTTCTCAAATTTAAAAATATAATTTATTATTAAATATATTTATATATATAGTATTTTAAAATAAAAATATATTATCCTAATAAAAGAAAAAAAATATAGAAAAATATAAATAAAAAACTTAATTTCTTTTATTTTTTTTTTAAAATACAAATTTTTAATATAAAAACACACAAATTAAAAATAAAAAACAACAATAATATATTAATAACTTTCTACAAAAATTATAATTATAATTATAATAATATAAGGACAAAAACATCATGAGAGAAATCCATCTAATCAAAATCTACCATGCATGCACTTAAAAGTAGAACCTCACTTTTTGCCTCTGATTTTTTTATTATATTTTTAATAATTCATTGCGATATTTATTATTTATTTGTGATTGTTTTGTTTATGTAATTTGTGAAGCGAAGACACGGACAAATGACCTTTCGGATTTCCGAATAGATAGGACAAGCTAATGCACATTGCCAAACAAGGTCTTGATATTTGTATTTTTATTATTTATTTAATTTAATTTAATGTTACAAACTTTCCCATGTATAGGATCTATTTTAGGGAGGGTCCAGAGGGCCCCAACAATTTTTTTTTTAATGTTTTAAGTTTAAAAATATAATATATTATATATGTTGATTTTTTTTTTTATCGAATATCTTATAAGAGATTTTGATTATCAATGAGATGAAAAAAAAATTTGTGAGGCGTCACATTTATTTTTAATTTAATTTTTAATATCTTTAATATATATAATTTTTAAAATAATTATTTTATCAAAATATTAGATTAAATTATATAAATTAAAATAAAATTTTAAATTATTATAATTTAAATTTCTCATATCATATAAAATGTAATTAAAATTTGAATTTATATTATTTTTAGGTTATAAAAAAAGTAAATATAATAAAAAATTTTGTATGATTTATAGTACTATTAACATTTCTTATAGATAGAAATTAAACTTTTAAGATTTTTTTATTTAAAAAAATAAAAACTTAATAATTATTTTTATTATTAAAAAAAATCTAAACAGTGAAATATGTAGAGAATCTTATTATTTTAAATATTTTGATTTTATAATATGTTTTAATAAATCAAGTTGTATTTTATTTAAATTTTTAAGTAAAAAAGAATTATTATATTTTTTTATATGGGAAGTGAATATTTTAGAATTGTCCCTAATAAAATCATTATGGATTCATCTCTACCAATGTATTTGGAATTTGTAAATGAAATAGAAATTTTATAGCAGAAAATGTTATTAGTTTCATTTTATGCAATTGGTGGAAATTTTCAATACTATAATTGTAGAGCATAATGTAAAAAATTGTGTAAGAGAGGGGAATGTGATAATTTGGCTCAAATTTGCTACGAGGTACAATTGCAATTATATTATGGAATTAGGATAAAATTGTAAAAAAAAAAATTGAGATAGAATTACAAATTCATGTGAAATTTAGAATAAATTAACTCATTACACTAAATGAAAATGATTTAACAATTGAATTAATGCAAAGTTGAAAATAACTTAGTTTAAACAATCATTGTTTGAATTCATTACATGTCTTTCCACAATACACTTCAAGAAACAATGATTAGATATCATAAATTAGTGATTCACACTAGAAAAAAAAAATTTCTTTTGTAGAAAATATTTTAAAAGAAAAGAAAAAAATATTATGAATAAACTTGATGGTGATTTGAATTTTCATTTCAACATCTAGGTATTTCTAGTATGTTTGTATAAACTAAATTTTTATTTTTTTAAATTTAACTCGATTAAATATTTATAAAAATACATTATATAAATTTAAACTTAGTATAGCGATAACTGTATTTATAATTTAAGCAATAAATTCAAATTCAAATTTTTCATAATAAAAAAAATATAAATTTACCTTTTAAGTCGATTGGGTTTTAAAATACTTTTTATATAAATCACAGTTAATTTTAATATACTTTATTATTTTAAATTAAATTTGATTAAAATAGAATACCCAATTATCTAAATAAGATTTAAGTAGAAAATAAAAATTTATTTTCAATTTAGATTTAATTCAATTTATATGTTGAACAATTTTTTTTTAACACACATCGAACAAGTTAGTTATAAGATAATTACTCGACAATTTAATTACTAATATGATAAAATAAATAATAATTAGATTAAAATGAAAAGGATTGAATAAATACCACCAATAAGAAATCTTTCAACTTAATTACCATGTTAAATTAGTGGGGTGCGTCTGACAACTTGTTTTGATGAAGACAGAAATTAGGTATAGCAACAGATTTAGGAGAGAGAAAAACATGACAAGGGCAGAAATGAAATAATCCTGTCTAAAATCAAATCCTCAAATTCCAAGAACCTCACTCATCTCTGGTTGTCTACATTTTATTTGATTTTTTTTTTAAATAAAAAAAAATTCTTATAATTACGATATTAATGATTAATACTGAAAAACATTGAGAATTTTTTACCAAACATCACATTTATTTTTGATAAATTGCATGTTTAATTATACGAGAATACTTAAATCCAAAATCTAAAGTATAATTAAGATAATATTTTTATTTTTAGGGCAACTAAATTTATTTATTTTTTAAAATATGTTTTGTATGCTTTAATAATATAAAAAAAATCATGTTTTGAATATAAAATTATTTATAAATTTCAAAAAAAATAAAATAAAAAGTTATATAAATTTTTGATAGTGTAAAATATCTTTTGTTATTTATAATATAAATATATTTATTATTAAAATAGAAATTATTTTTTTATTTTTAACGAAAAATTAAATAGACATCAAATTCAAAAAAGTTAATTATCAATTTTAACTCTTATTTAAAAAAGAAAGAAATAAAAAGAAGGGAAAGTGTATGTTATATTAGAATTTATAATCACATAATTTATTTAGTGTTATTGTCTGAACTAAATTTATTAGACTCAGAGTAATTTAAACTTTATACTTTTGCATTAATAATATTAGTAATTTGAGCTTTACACTTTTGCATTGACAATATTAGTCTTTTATTTATTTTAATTAAAACTTTCTTTTTTATAATTTTAAAACATCCTCATTAACTACAATTAATTTATTTCCTTATTTTTTTTATTAGTTTCAATGAAATAATGCAATGTATTATAAATATATAATTCGTATAAAAAAAATTATTATTAGAAAATTGAAAAAATAAAATTTTTAATTACCTAAAGAAATATTTATATCATAAAATACTTTTTAATAAGTCAATAAGAAAAAAATTATGTTAATTCATAACTTTTTTAGAAGAACTCTTCATAAATATAATTCTTGAATTTAAAAAATTAATAATTAAAATTTAGTTTTATTTTATTAAATACTTAAGAAAAATAAAAATAAGCAACAAAAGAAATGTTCAAGGTTTAATAATATAAGAAATAAAAATACTATATAGTGTTGAAAATATATTTTTTTGCCACCCTAAAAAAATTGTCTAATATTATAATATTATTTTCATTTGTAATTTTTATAGGATACTTACACTTATTGCTATGGAAAAAAAATTATGCTACTAGTTTTTTGAAATAATTTTCGAATTTTTTTGTATTTTTTTTTTGTAGCTAATAACAACAGTACAACTTTCTCAAAAAAAAAAAAACACACAAAAATAATATTTTTATTGCCATTAAATTTTTATATGAATTTTACTTCACATTTAACATAATTTCATATATAAATTAAATATATATATATAACATAGAAATTAAATATTTTATGAGAATAAGAAAATAATCAAGATAATAAATAATGAGAAAGGAATATATTATTATATGATAATTAATTTATAAAAAATAAATTAATTAATTATAGTACATGAGATAGAAAATTTCAATTAAAATAAATGCAAGGTTATTGTTGTTAACATAAAGTTTAAATATTAAATTGCTCTAATACTAATAAATCTCGTTCTAATAAAATATATAAAAATATTTTAATTTTTATTCAATTACTGAAAATTTTAATTATTTTAAATAAAATAATTATTTTGTTAATAAAAAATTATTTAACTTATTTTAAAAAATTAGGATGAATTTATTAATTAGATTAAATCTGAAAGACTAATTAATAAATTAGTCTTAATTTTAAAGCAGGAAATGAGACCAATTACTAGAAATTAATTTCTTGTAAAAATGATAAATGGGACGAAAATATTTTTTTTATTCCTGAGCTTAACCTAATCTTCTCATGTGAACTCCAATACACACAATCTCCCTTTAAATTCAAATTTTTTATTTTTTTAAAAAATGTAATTAATAAAGAGTGAGTGTCTACCCTATCTAGTGCTAATATATATTATAGTACTTATATAGTATCTATTACTATACCAATATTAGTGATCCCAGAATAATTAGAGGACTAATTAGAGGCTGCATTACTAATTATATTAATAATTAAGTTGGTGAAAAACATTGTTTTGTCAGTGTACATATTTAAATTAAGCAACATTCCGTACTCCTTATAGGAATAATGCTAATAAATTATTGAATGTGAAATGCACAATATCTTAGTTAATAATTATATATATTGAAAATCTTTGGATACCCAATTATAAAATTTAATTGTCATTTAAATATGTACACATCAATAATTAGAAAATTATTGAATATTTAGATAAAAATTAATCATCGATTTTTCTCATTGAAATCAGTAAAACATGATAGCAGTTAGCAGCTATTATTATCGATTAGAAATTTTGTCAACTGAAAAAATATTTTTATCTCAAATTGATAATTATCAATCCTTCGTTCAAATACTTATATATATAATTAAGGGCAGAAGTAGGGATGATCTAGGTCTGCCTTGGCCATTTAAAAAAAAATCTCATAAATTTATAAAAAAAATTCACCTTCTCTGTTCAAATTTAATTTTTTACACATATATAAAAATATTTTTGATTTACTCAAACTTAATTTTTTATATATAAAAATTTTCATAATCTATTTAAAATTAATTTTCTAACTTTCTTCTTATATATAATATAATTTTTCAATATCAAGACAAAGCCATTGCCCCACTTAATGTAATTTCCTGCATAGGATCCCACCATAGACGGTCATATAGCTACTGTATACTATATGGTATATTTTACATAAATATCGTATTTATATACTATTATTTTCAAAAGACCCTTTACTACTAATTAGCTTTTCTCTCTCTTTTTTTTTTAATCTCTAATTTTTTTAATATCATGATACACTAACAAATTAAAGCAAGTGCTTTTTTATGTGCTTCTCCCATTAAACCCCTTATGGCATGAGCATGTGATGAGCTTTTAGTACTTTCAGCAACGTAAGCAAAATAGAAACAAGAAAGAAAGTTCGTTTTTAATTCCTTTAACCAACTTAATTAGCAATTAATTTAAAAATAATGTATATTTATATTATGTAATACTAGAAAGTAGTAAAGACCAGTAGCTTAATTTGCTTTAACTAACTTGATGCACTAATTAAATATATACATTTGACAAGAACTTCAACTATATATGTATGGCCTACACTTGACCCTTCCTTCTCCTCAAAGATCACCAAATTACAAAACTGAGTTATAAGTGGAAATCTAGGAAAAACCCACTTCAAGACTTGCTTCATTTGATGTGGTCCTTATTTAATTCATGATGTCTAGAAAGTAGAATTAATGTCCATTGTTATTTCTTAGAAACTGGAAGTTTTTTTTTTTTGGCTTAATTTGGATTGGCTCACTCCAATTAATTTGGGGTATTAGAGATTAATGGAAACTTTATCTTTGATAATTTGCCAGTGTTTTAATTGGATGTTTGGTAAAAAAATTTTGACGCAGTTGTTAATTTTTTCATTTTTAACAATTATATCATAACGTTTGATTATTAACAATTGTTAGTTTTTAAGCAAACAAATAACTGTTGTTTACAAAAATTTCTACTTTTTTTAATTAAAAAGATTAAATTATCCTCTAAAAATAATATTTAAATAAAAAAATAAATATTAATATTTATTTTTAATGATTATTGAATATATTAACAACTGACAGTTAATAATAATTTTGCTAAATACCTACAACAATTAATTATTAGATAATAACCACTAATTATCAATTATCAGATAAAAGCAACTAATTATCAATTATCAGCTAAAAGCAATCAACAACATTTAATAGCCGCCATAACAGTCAAACAAAATGAAATATTAATAATTTTATTTTTATCTAGTTAAATTTGATTGTTTGAAGATATATATACAGAGAGAGGCGGCTAAATTTTTAATTTTTAACACTGGAAATTTGAAATAAAAACTGGAAAAAGTGTGGTCATTATCTAAATAGATGATATATTGTATATGTACCAAACACGCATCCAACTATTAAATTATTATATTATATGCTATTTTTAGTATTTTATCTAAAAACCTTAAATGAAACCGTGGATTATAAAATTAGATATGTTTATGAATTAAATTTGAATTTAAAAAAATATTAAAATTTTCAAAGATTTGATCTGTATATTAAACAATTAATATAGAGATAAAAAAAAATTGCATTTTTTTTTATAGCATCAAAGAGAAAAATCAATAATTTAACGATTTAGAGAAACAAATTTAAAAATAGAATATATACGGGATAATATTAGAAGTATAAGACTGAACATTCAGTATCAAAATTCAACTATGGACGAATTGGTTTAAGGGGTCCGGACCCAAACTACCAAGACCTAAAGGAATATATATCTCGAATATTATGGCTACAAACTCAGAACTCAAAAGAACTTCAAGCTTGAGCTCTCTCCAGCTTGAGCTCGTAGTAAGAATGCTATGAGATTTCTCTATAAAATATTTTGCATGATCTTCAAGATTCGAGTCTCTTTTCTTTTTTTTTTTAGGGTTAAGCCAGTCTAACAAAAGCAATAAAGAAAACTTGTTCCCTCATTTATTATTATTTATAGTCCAACGCCATGGTCAAGAGAGACATATGACATGACAGAGATCATGCTCTGATCATGAGACAGTTAACGTAATAAGAAGAGGTTGATATGACTAGCAACTTATTCTATCATAACAACACTTAAGCTCTCACGTAATTCAAATATGTGTTTAAAAGCTCGATTCAAAAATTCTCAACTGAAGTCTAATGATATCTTTAATTAGCATAGAAAATATATTTCATTTTCAATCTTCTAATTTTCTTCTCTCATAAAATATTCTTCTATCTTGAGGATAGATTATTTTCTTTCTTGAAAATATTAATTCATTCTCCTAACTTTAATATAAGAGATTTTATCAAGTCGGAGCTTGACATCTCATACTATGCTCCTTCTTAAATGTCCATGATCTCATACAAACATTTGAATGTGATCAGTATAGGCCCAGATCCGATTCACAAAGGTTGATTATCATCATTTGAAGATCTCAGGATGATCAAGAATCATATTGATTCTTAGTATATATAGCATATATTTTAAGTGATCTCTTTCTAAAGCATGATCTTCCAAGCATTATATTGAAGAGATTAACTTTCTAACTTTATCAAAGAAAAACACATGTTCTTTCTCGAAAAAAAGAAAAGCAAAACACATGTTTATGTGGATCCTAGTCAACTCAATTTAAAAGTTAATACTGAAAACTCTTAATATTGAAAAATGATAGTCAAAGAGACATTTATAGGAATTATATATATATATATATAAGAATTTCAAACAGGTTGAAGCACTGTATACTATAAAATACTTATTTAAATTAATGAAAATTTTCACTAGAACAATAAATGAAGACTATTAAATTTTATTTTCTAAATATCAATATATATTTAATAACTAATTATTATTACTGCTAGCTTGATTTAGAATTCAACCACCTTCTTCTATATATCACTTACAAAACTATTGAAATGCAAAAAATTAAAAATTCACAGTTTTTATAGTTATTCAATTAAACTATAAAGTCTTTATTTCAAAAAAACTAAGAACTAAAAAGGAAAGAAAAAAATAAAAAAAAAAGGGTAATCTTTATATCTGAGCAGAGTACTCTTTCGGCGGAATAAACTAGCAATCGAGTAAAGCAAAAGTGCCTTATCTTAGACATCAAATTAAGAACCTGAAAAACAAGATGAGGAATGATGATTATTATAACGTTAATTGTAATTCTAATTGACTAATTCTTCTTCTTTTTTTATTCATTAAAGGCCAAATTACGCAACAGATAATAATTCTATATTTTTAATATTTTTTTTATTAAATTGATAATAAATTTATAATTTATGAGATTCACTATATGAAATTTCTGAATTTTCTATATTTTTAAAAAGAACGAGAAGATACATATTAATTAATATATAATTTAATGATAAGTATATATATGATTTAATGGAAATTTTTTTTATGTAAAAAAAAATAACAGAATGAGAAAACTATTCTAATTGACTAATTTTTTTTTTTTTTGAAAAAATTACATATACATTCTACTTTGTGGGTTGGTGGGATGGAGCTGGCTGTTGTTTTTTCTCTGGGCAAGTTGCCTAAAATATGACACAAAACTAAAGTCATAGTTCTAATCCTAATTAAATAAGCTGAGCCATCCTCCTAGTCTTTTCTTTTTTACTACAAGGAAATTAAAAATATGGAGGCTACTATTTGAGTTTTGATTTATTACTCTATATATTACTATAAAATGACTTCAAAAAGGCTTATTTAACTTTTTTTTTTTTTAGTTCTATTTATTTTCAAATTAGAAATTAAATATAAAAATTATGGATATTTGAATTTTTATTCTTATTCAATAAACATATCAAAAGTGTTTATTTTGCTATTCTTATTTTTTTTTTTTACCTTCTAATAAAAAATTATATATAAATTATCAAAATTTAAATTTCTTTAACTTTTTATATCATTAGAATCATAATATGTCGATATTAAAAAAATTATTGCACATAAAAATAATAATAATAATAATACGTACTTATGACTGAGTAAATTTCATCTAAAATTATAAAAAAAAAATCTTACATAATTATTAAAAAAAAAAAAACTATTTTCATATGCATCCAAAGGTATTGAATTATCAACCCTCCAACACTTTTCTATTTCTTTTCCTATTCGGCTATTCCTTAATGCCAAGTACCTTTCAGCAATAAGAAACCCATTGGATAAAAAATAAAATTGGAAACACATTTGAGATCTTACATCACCCCACTCACAAATCACAAGTAGGTCCCACAGTACCTTATACGTGGTTATAAATTGCCACTTTAAAATCTCATTACATAAAACCCCACCACCCCCATCCACACATACATACCTAACCATTACACTCTTTCTCTGCCTTCTCTTCAACATCCCCACCACAATGCCAAGCCCATCAACAAATAGTTCCGACCGAGCCCGATCCGTCTGGCGGAGATGCCTTGCCTCCGCCTTCAGGACTGGACTAGCATGCATAATAGTCGGCTGCATCACTCTTTACGGCCCATCCTCTATCCGCCACCAAATAGCCTTCCCAGCATTTTCTTATGTTACTGTTATACTCATAGTAACTGATGCAACTTTTGGTGATACTCTTCATGGTTGCTGGTTAGCACTTTATGCTACAGTCCAGAGCATGGGTCCTGCTTTGTTGAGCTTGTGGCTGATTGGTCCAGCTCGGTTTACAAGTGGCACCATATCATTGGCTGTAGCTTTAGCTGCATTTGTTGTGGCTCTTCCTGAAGGGACTCATTTGATAACTAAGAGAATTGCATTGGGTCAGATTGTTATTACTTATGTTATAGCATTTATCAATGGTGTTCATGCTCACCCTATCATGCATCCTTTGCATGTTGCTACTAGTACTGCCATTGCAGTCTTGGCTTGTATTCTTGCCCTTTTGCTGCCATTTCCAAGATTGGCTTGTTGGGAGGTATGTATATAATTGACTATTTATTTACATTAGAACAGAGTTCAAATAAGCAAACTCAGATGCTTTTATACCACTTATTTTAAAGCTCATTTGTTGTTAATTTATTATAAATGAATTTGAATCCTTAGTAATTAATGAATTCGTTTTTAAAACTATAAGATGATCATATTTTTGAATTTCAATGAGAATAGAATTTTTTAAAATAATCTATTTGGTTATATGATCATTTTTCTCTAATAATATACATATTCTTTTTCAAAATTAAATATTTCAAGGAATTTTTTTTTTTTATTGAAATCTATATTTCTTAATAAGAGAAAAAAAAAAAAAAAACTATATTTTGTCATATTATTACCAAATGCCAAGCAATAGATTATAGAAGTACGGAAACCCAATGTGCAACACATAAGTCATAGAAGTGGAAAATATTGATGTTTGTACTGTGTAATGATCTACGAACAGTGGATCCTACGTCAGTCCCACAAATTCTGTCTGGATAACATAGTATTTTTTTTTTTTTGTCCTCATATATAATTTTCTATTTATATCCTACCATTCAATGGACACTCTCTAATGACATAAAATGGACATTCTCTAATGACATTTGTGATGAAACGATAAAATATATAAATGAGTAAATATTAAACATAATAAAAATTAATTAATTTTAAATAAATAAATTTTAATATTTATTTATTTATAAATATATATATATATATAAATTCATATATTTTAACATGATATTAAAGTATCATGCACAAATTATATGAAACTCATGATGAAGCCTATGGTAAGTGGGCGTCCAGATATGTACGGAATAACATAGTATAATTACTATATATCAAAAGTATACATGTGAGGTTTCGATAGATATATCTACCACATACGATATGTCCACGTACAAAAATTAACATGTAATATTATTTTATTAAAAAAATCATAAATGAATTAATATATTTTGTAAAATCATATATAGACCATAAATGAAATGCCAAAAATAAAAAAAAATACATTTTAATTTCTTGAAATAAATGAAGTCTAAATATACATGCCACAGATCATACTACAGAAATATTCATGTTGCATATCAACTTTATAAAAGTTATTATAATTAGTGTCCTAATTAAAAAGGTAACTAATGAAATTATTTAATTAAGAGTATATATTGTGTGTGGTATTGCAGGTGAAAGAAAATTGCAAGCTGCTTGCTGAAAATGCTTCAGAAAGGCTAAAGCTCTATGTGAAGGCATTTTGTGAACAAGACAATGCATTGGCTTTATCATCTATCTCTCAAGCCAAGTCATTAGCTATTGCTGGAACCAAACTCCTTCAGAGTATTAAACGTTACCAAGTAAGCATTTTAATTATTTATGCACTATATATTATTAGTTTTAGATAACAAATTCTACATGGGAAAAACACAAAAATAAAAAATAAAAAACTTGTAAAATAGTGTTAGACTTAACACGAGTCAATTAATTTTATACAATAAAGTCTTGCTTACCCACTTTTGGATTTTAATAATAATGAATAAGTATATTAATTTCTTACACCATTAATTAATTAATCAATTGTTTCTTTTATTGATAACAGGGAAGCATGAAATGGGAAACACTGCCACTTAAATTTTTTAGGCCTTATTACAAAAATCCTGGAGAGAAATTGCAAGAACTAGAGATACCCTTGAAAGGGATGGAAATGGCTTTAAATGGTATCTCTTCATTTCCCGTGAGCAAAGAAGGCCTAAAATTAGAGGAACATTTGGATCTGACCCTAAAACAAATCAAGAATTTTTTCCCTTGTGATTCTTTAACTGTTCCTGAATCAAATGCTGAAAATATAATTGAGTCCCTCCAAACTCTTCAAAAAATCCCAACAAATAATAACCAACAAGATTTGTGTATTCTTTTCTTCTTATTTTGCTTGAAACTCCTCCATTACAAACCTTTGCCAAAACCCACCACCACCACTACTTCAAAACAAGAAAATCAAGAATCATCAAGCAAGAAAGATAGTGATGATTTCTCGAAGATCTTTTGGAGCAATTGGGCAATGAAAGTGAACGCCAAAAGACTAATGCCAGCTTTCAAATGTTCACTTTCTTTAGGCCTAGCAGTTCTTTTTGGTTTATTATATAGCAAAGAAAATGGTTTTTGGTCAGGACTTCCAGTAGCCATTACTCTAGCTTTAGCAAGAGAGCCAACATTCAAAGTTGCTAATGTTAAAGCACAAGGGACAGTTTTAGGAACTGTTTATGGAGTATTGGGTTGTTTTGTATTTGAAAGATTCTTGCCAATAAGGTTTCTATCTCTCCTTCCCTGGTTCATTATCACAAGTTTTTTAAGGCATAGCAAAATGTATGGTCAAGCTGGTGGAGTTTCAGCAGCCATTGGGGCTGTATTAATTTTGGGTAGAAAAAATTTTGGGCCACCAAGTGAATTTGCTATAGCAAGAATTACAGAAACATTTATTGGATTATCTTGTTCAATTATGGTGGAGCTCGTTTTTCAACCCACGAGAGCTATTTCTCTAGCCAAAGTTTCATTAAGTAAAAGTTTAGGTTCTTTATGCGCTTGTATTGCCTCAATTAGCCTTGAAGTCAATAATTTGGTAGAGAACCAAAAGAGACTAAAGTTGGAAGTTAGTGAGCTAGAGAAATTAATTGGAGAAGCTGAGGTGGAGCCCAATTTCTGGTTTTTGCCTTTTCATAGTGCTTGCTATGGCAAGCTTTTTTGGTCTTTGTCAAAGATGGTGGATCTCTTACATTTTAGTGCTTATGCAATTGGATTCCTTGAACAAGAATCACAAAAAATTGGGGGATTTTCTTGGAAGGAATCTGTAAATAAATTAGAGGGTGATCTTCAACTTTTTAAAGAAATGGTTGGTTCTTTAATTAAATGTTTAGAGGAAGTCACTTTGGTGAAATCCCTAACATTTCTTCACAAGGAACTTGAAAATAAGAACATTGATTGTGATCCTGAATTGGGGATATCTCCGAACCCGAAATTTTTTTTTAGGGTTTCAGGAGATTCAAGGAATGAAGATGAAGGAGAGAAGATTATGAATACTTATTTTCAAGATGCAAATGAAGTTGTAGATAAGCTTCTTGGAGTTGAAGAAAATAAGGAGCATAAGAGCCAAATGGTCTTATGTTTGGGTGCTCTAGGTTTTTGCATGGGAAATTTAATGAAAGAGGCAAGAGAGATTGAGAAAGGAATTCAGGAACTTGTTCAATGGGAAAACCCTGGAAATGAAATCAATTTGTATGAAATTTCATGTAAAACTCGTGCTTTATACAATTAAAAATTGTAATATCAATTTAAATAAACAAGGTGTATAAAATTCTTGGAACATTACATATATGATATATCTTTATGTTTGAAAACGATTTTTTTAGTATTGCAAGAGGGAAAAAGTGTTCATGATTATTTTTTTTCAGTATTAAAAAAAAAATCTAAACATAAATCTCTTACTCAAGTTATATATATATATATATATGCTAAGTTGTATTTAAGTATGTATTTGAAGATTACATTCTAATTTGTGATTTTTTTTTTTTTAACATTGGAAAGAGATGAATTGATTTTGGGTCAATCAGAACAATATGTATTTACTGTTAGCTTATGTCTGATAATATTTTTGAATTATTTTTTATTTTTTTTTAAATTATTTTTAATAAACACTAATTTAAAAAAATTATAAAATATAAGTTAATCAAAATTGTAGTTTTCTAAATCCAACTATAGTCTAAAACCAAAAGCAGTTTAAACTCAATATTAAATTAAAATGTAGAACCTGTCTATTATTATTTATATATTTTTTGTTCTTTAAGCTCACATAAATATAAGAGCAAATCATATAAAATATGAATAGCTAAAATAAAATTAACCAAAAATAATCATGCTTTATATATATAACATAATGCAGCGGAAATTAAATCATAAATACCTTCAGCTATTGCTTGTTGTTTGTTTCAAAAAAGCCACAATTACAAAGAAAGTTTTCTTGATTTTTCTCTCAAAAACGGATGGTGTAATTTTTAACATTATGAGAGCAAATTAAGGGACCTCTATGCACATATACCTCACCATTAACTGCCCATCACAGTTAATGGTGATAGTGGGCAGTTATACCTAGGAAAAAGGGAGAAGTTGAGAGAAAAAAATGAGAAAAAATGGACCACTACAAATGTAATGGCCAACTCCCATATATATAGAAAAATAACTTACATTCTCCCACTTGGTCCATGTTTTCCACCATTTACTGTAGTGAGAAATAAGAACATATGAATCATGACGATAGTATCTAAAATTAAGTATTCTCTTCCATGTATTACAATATTTATACTTCTCAATAATGTCTCCATATAACTTAATGAATAAACCATATATTCATTCTAGGTCCTAACTTTAAAAATGTTTTTCAAAACAAATAAAATTAATATATATGCATAACTCAATGAGAAAACATCATATTAAGAGTTTCATTAAAACAATATCGTTCTTATAACGAAAAATCACATAAAGCAACCAACTCCCATTCTTTCAACATGATTCTTAAATTTATATGGTGGCATGCCCTTAGTCAAAGGATCAACAATCATAAAATCAGTGTTGATGAGTTCAATATGCACTATTTTATCCTTAACACGTTCTTTTATGGCTAGATACTTGATGTCGATGTGCTTACTTCGACTACTACTTTTATTATTCTTAGCCATAAAAAGAGCAGCTGAATTATCACAATACAACCTTAAAGGCCTAGAAATTGAATCCATAATTTTAAGTTCAGAGATGAAACTCTTCATCCATAAACAAGATACAAACTCAGCCTCCATATTGGAAGTAGCAGTCAAAGTCTGCTTTGCGCTTCTCCAAGATACAACTCCATCGGCTAGTATGAAAATATATCATGATGTGGATTTTCTTGAGTCAATGCAGCTGGCAAAATCTGAATCAGAGTAGCCACTCACCTCCAAACTATCGGTTCGTCTGTACATAAGCATGTAGTCCTTTGTGCCTTGAAGATATCTCAAGACCTTTTTTGCAGCTTTCCAATAATCCAAGCCTCGATTACTCTGATATCTTCCTAACATCCCAACTGCAAATGCAATGTCAGGTCTAGTGCAGACTTGAGCATACATTAAGCTTCCAACAACTGAAACATAAGGAATGTTTTTCATTTGTTCCCGCTCAAAATCATTTTTTGGACATTGGTTCAAATTGAACCTGTCACCTTTCACAATGGGAGCTATACTTGATGAACAATCTTTCATCCGAAATCTCTCTAAAACCTTATTGATATAGGTTTCTTGAGACAGACCGAGAATACCTCGAAATCTATCTTTCTGAATTTTAATGCCAATGACATAAGAGGCATCACCCATATCCTTCATATCAAAGTTTTTAGAGAGAAATTGTTTCACCTCATATAGCAATCCTTTATCATTAGTTGCAAGTAAAATATCATCTACATATAAAACAAGAAAATAAATCTTGTTTCCACTGACCTTCTGGTATATATATTGATCCATAATGTTCTCTTCAAAACCAAATGAAGTGATAACATCATGAAACTTAAGATACCACTGACGAGAAGCTTGTTTCAATTCATATATAGATTTCTTGAGCTTGCAAACCAAATGCTCACCATTACTAGAGGAGAATCCTTCTGGTTGTTTCATGTAAACTTTCTCCTCTAGATCTCCATTGAGAAAGGCTGTTTTCACATCCATTTGTTACAACTCTAAATCAAAATATGCAACTAATGCTAGAATGATGCAAAGAGAATCTTTCTTAGATACAAGAGAAAACGTCTCCTTGTAATTGATTCCTTCCTTTTAGGTGAATCCTTTGGCAACAAGTCTAGCCTTGTACCTCTCAATGTTGCCTAATGAGTCTTTCTTTATTTTAAAGACCCATTTACATCCAATAACTTTTGCACCAATAGGCAACTCAACAAGATCCCAGACACTATTAGATGCCATAAAACTCATCTCATCTTTCATATCATCATACCATAAGTTAGATTCTTTACAACTCATGGCTTGTGAAATTGTTTCAGGATCATTTTCGGCTCCAATATTATAGTCAGATTCTTGTAGATAGATAACATAATTACTAGGTATTGCTGACTTTTTTATTCTAGTAGATCTTCTCAATGTTGTGTCATTATTTTCTTAAGCAACTTGTTGTTCAATTGGTTGTTCAACAATATTTGATTGTTTCTCAGCAACAACTTGATCTACTGGATCTAAATCAGCAGGTTGTGGATTTTCTATAATTGGTTGCACAATATTCGGTTGAACTGAAGGAGTATTGTTAACAACAATCACTCTTAAACTTGAAGTAGAAGGTTGATTTTCTAAATGATCTTTATCAGAAACAAGATTTATGGATTGATCGCTCCCACTAATCAAGTCATTTTCAAAAAATTTAGCATTTCTTGATTTCACAAACCTAGTGGTATGAGATGGACAATAGAACCTGTATCCCTTAGACCGTTCAGCATATCCAACGAAATACCCACTAATGGTCCTTGGGTCCAGCTTCTTTTCTTGTGGGTTGTAAATTCTCACTTCAGATGGACATCCCTAAACGCGCACATATCTCAAACTCGATTTTCAACCTTTAAATAACTCAAATGGTGTCTTTGAGACAGCCTTGGTTGAAACTCGGTTTAATATGTACACGACCATCTTTAGTGCTTCAATCCACAAGAACTTAGGTAGTTTAAAACTACTAAGCATATTTCGCACCATATCTAATAAAGTCCAGTTTCTTCTCTTTACTACACAATTCTGATATGAAGAACCAGACATAGTGTATTGGGCAACTATCCCATGCTCTTGAAGAAACTTTGTAAATGGACCAGGTGCTTGTCCATCTTCAGTGTATCTACCATAAAATTCACCACCTCTATCTGATCTCACGATCTTAATTTGTTTGTCACATTGTTTCTCTACTTTTAATTTAAATGCCTTAAAAGCATCTAATGCCTCAAACTTATTATGAAGCATGTAGAGATACATATATCGTGAATAATCATCAATAAAGGTGATAAAATATTTCTGATCATAGGCGTCCATATCTGGACAACAAATATCTGTATGTATGATCTCTAATATTTCTGAACTCCTTTTGGTACCTTTCTTTGACTTGTTGGTTTACTTTCCCTTTATGCAATCCACATAAGTATCATAGTCAGCAAAATCAAAAGTAGTGAGTACTCCATCACTTACTAACCGTTTAATTCTGTTAATGGAGATATGACCTAATCTCCGATGAAACAACATAAAGGATTCCTCATTCATAACACAATTTTTTATACCAGCATGCATAGCATTGTAATAAACATTTTCATATAAATTAATTTGAAAAAGACCATCAGACAAATTACCATATCCAATAATTTTAGAATTAAACGATAAACTAATGTTTGAATTCCAAAAATTAAAGGAATATCCCAATGATAAAAGTCTTGAAACGGAAATTAAATTCCTAGAAAAACTAGGTACATAAAATATCCTTTCCAAATTTAAAACATATCCACTACTGAGAGCTAAACTGCATGTCCCAATAGCTTCTACAAGCAAGCGCATCTTGTTTCCTAAATAGATATATTGCTCACTTCCCACTGGCTTCCTGTGGTTTTGAAAACCCTGTAAGGAATTCGAAACATAGATCATAGAACCAGAATCAATCCACCAAGTGTTATGATTAACATCAACTATATTAGATTCATAACATACAAATGAAGTCAACATACCTTTCTTTTCAAGCCACTGATGGAATTTGGTACAATCCTTCTTCATGTGCCCTTTCTTTTTACAAAAGAAGCACTTGGATTCCTTCTTGATTCCACTTTGGGAGACTATTTTAGCCTTTCCCTTCTTTTTAGCTTGATTATTTTCATTCTTCTGCATGGTCAAATATGAACTCTCCCATTTCCATTTGTAACCTGCCCTCTTCTTAAACACACATGGTCATTAGTTCATTGATTGACCATTTATCCTTATATGTGTTGTAAGAAGTCTTAAATGGTCCATATTGTTGTGGGAGAGTGATCAAAATATAATGAACCAGAAAGGACTCTGACATGTCAACTTCGAGGGATTTCAATTGACCCGCAATGTCTCTCATCTGCATGATGTGCTCTCGCACATCTCTTAATGCAGTGAGCCTTTGGGACGAAAACCTCATAATTAGGGTGCTTGCTAAAGCCTTTTCTGAAAATTGAAATTGATTATCAATAGCCTTCAGAAGAGATTTAACTTTGTCATGCTGCTCGATTGAACCACAAATACCAGCTGAGATCTTAGTCTTAATAAATATAACTAAGAGATAGGGATGGTAATGGGATGGGGAATCTCCATTCCCCGCTGGGATTTGTCCCGAACGGGGTGGAAATTTTCCGATTTGTCTCCCCATGAGGGCGGAGATGGGAAATATTTTTTTCTCATTAGCGGGGATGGGGTGGGGACGGAGAGTGTATTCCCCACCCCGTGGGGACCCGTTATTATACTTATGTCATACATTATAGAATATTTGTAATGATATCAGGAAAATCATCAAGTAGGCGATTTTTGTCAGGTTAAGGTATTATGGCGTGGCGTAGTTAGTGGTCCACTAGGGGTGTAGAGTCAGCGGGCGGTGGGGTGTG